>WOGP01000602.1:361-23223 GCA_015342065.1 Leptinotarsa undecemlineata | reverse complement strand
GATCTGGCATACATAATCTAATTGTCACTCAGAAGCAAGCCTAAAGTTGTCCACATAGAGGGATTGAGTCGATATATGGGTCGCGATGTCCCGTCTTGGAATGCTGTTCGGGACGAACAACCTCAGGGAAGGGGGTAGTGTTGTAAATCATGTACTAAAGAAAATAACGTCGGCCACCACTGGAACTTTCCCACGCCTTCGATTGCCAGATATAAACACGATCCACTCGCTTATCGAGACAGTCAAGTGTAAGTGATAGTGCGGTAAGCGGAACGATTTTTGAATAATAGTTGAAATTTCATGTAAAGTGTTTTGTTATGTTGATAGTAAAATGATGTTGAGTTTGATTATTATTCACTGTAGTCAATTATTGATAGACCCACGGTAAAAATACGTTGAAATCGATATTCATCAAGTGCCTGCTAATTCCATCAGAATTTATTCTTTCATCAAAAAATTTTCAACAAACCAAGCCTTCAAATATCCAAAATACTTGACTTTCATGAAAATCAACTTTTTGAGATACTGATGCAGCTCTCAACAATATGAAAAGCGTAATGTTGTAAATCAATAGTTGATTTGCATGATTTGAAACATTAAGTAATCACACACACTACACACGAATTTATTGAGAAGAGCAGATTTTCTCCTATCTATTTGAACATTCTACCAGGGTGACTTACAATTAGTTTATAATATTATAATTGTATGGTTGCGATTCAGATTTCATAGAAACATCAATAGATTTCAAAGCGTGAACTAGAAAGATCTATGAAGTAAAATTTGTAGATTCATGACTTTATATAGCCTCTAACAAAATAATCTTCCACTAATTTAATTTGGCTTTTCTGAGCCAAATGAACTCATCTGGAATAATCATGAAATATAAAACACTTCAAAATCTGTTCGTAAATGAAGAAGAATTTATTTCAATTTGCTAACTTGAATTTGAAAATATAAATTTCTCCAAAAATGAACCAAGAAAAAAAATTATGTGGCTGAAACAATTATCCTCAATAATAAAATAAAGAAATATCAAACTGATTCATTCGCCATTATAAGTGCCAACAATCGACTTTGGAAGATGAATACGACACTTTTCAATATCAAACTTAGTTTTCAGTTAATTTTTTTTTATATCAGCTTTTGATCTTCCGCTATTTACGATTAATTTTTTTTTAATTATCGATTTCTGGATATTAGTTCATCCTTTATCAATCAAATCTTTCGATCATTTCGATACACATGTTTTATTTCATTCGTGTCTGTACTAATCCAGGTAATATCCAGCTCTATCTTACCGGAGATATGAAACCCATTTGAAAAGAAGTAAAAGACAGTTTCTTTCAATCATTTATTCAAATATCAGAATAATAAAAAACTATAACAACTTATGAAAAACAATACAGAAAAATCACAATGAAACAACAAACTATGCCACTACATCGAGTTCAAAAGTAAAAGTACATATCTGTGCGGATTCAACATCAATTTGGCTTTCGTAGAATTATATATTTGAAATTTCGTAACATTTAGAGCTAAAGATTTTTTTTCAATACAATTCACCAAGTCAAAAAACTCAAGCATTTGATGCCTTACATGTAATTTTTATATAATATAATTTATGAATATACGATATACTGATTTCCACATCGAAAAAGATGATAAACCCTGCTAAACACCATTTTTAAAGCTTTCTATATCATACCTAAGAATGTATATACAATATATAAAGAACTATTAATTTTACAAAATGGAAGAATTTCATTCAAGTGACGAAGATTCGAGTGTTTGGTGAGAACTGCAAAATAGTGACACATACAATTATTACACAATATTGCTCCCCTTAATGTATTAAAGTAGATTTGAGCAACTTCATAAAAAAAGCTAACATCTAAAGTATTGAAAAATAAAATACCACAAGTTATTTGTGGGATAAATGCATAGGGAAGTATAAGAGAAATGTTCGTTCAATATGTTTGTAATACCGCTAGCTCTCAAAATTATTCATCTCATTTATATTTTCTCATATTCACAATATACATGTAATCTTTCGAAATATTCAGTATCATATACGGAAATCATTTATTTATAGAAAAAATAATTCTGGATAATTATGAACTATAGTTATCAATAAAAATTCACAGAAACTTTCTAGTTTTTCGCAATAAAAAATTTAATTTTCCTGAAAATCAATCTTTTGAAAACCTTCATGCTTCATATCAAATAAAATTATGTGTAGGTTATGTGTAACGTTGATGTTTTTCGAAAAATCACATGCATATTGTTTATATAAGAATACGAACGGGATATAGTGAAAATCACTGGCATTACTATTAACCAGTGACAAATATTATAATATAATGCTTTTTAATGAAGGAATAAAATCCAAAAATATATATGAAATTATAATAAATAAATCTGTTTTAAGGTCACACAAACACAGTTCTAAATATAAAAGGTAGAACTAACACATCTAACTTAGAACAAATTCAATACTTCTATGAAGAGAGTGTTTCAGTTCTGGTGGGGGATGTAGAAAGTATTTTCATTGGACTTCATATAAAATTCTCACACAACAGTTTACAAATCGCAATATGTGGTTTTCACAATTCAATAGTTTCATCGGGCGTATCAAATATAATATTCGGTACACTATTTCAACATTAGACACTGTAAACTGTTATGATATAAATCTCAAGAGAATGTTTTATTGAAAACGTTTTTAGAGTGAATACCAATTCCGCGAAATAACACATTTGTGTCTTAAAATAAGTAAACGAAAATTTTTCTGTAACTATTTCTGAAATTTTGTTCTGTATTCATTCGGTAAAATATTGATCTCTTTATTATATTTTACTCTCATATATTTTTATGCCGTACTTGGCTCATTTATTTATTTCAATGTATAACTCGAAATTATGACTTTATTCTCAAAATTCTGATATTAATTTTGACTTTGAACTCGGAGTCTCTAGATTGAATTAGAAATTTCGAGATTAAACAAGAAACTTCGAAACTAACATTATTTAGAGATGCTTAAAATATGTGGCCCTTCATTGCTTCTATATTTCTGTCGAAGCGAAATTGAAATAGCCTTAGGTTGAATTATCATAAAAAGAAATTATATCGACGATAAAGTAGCAAATGAAATTTGTATACAAAGCTAGATATTAGCATTCATGAAATTAGCACTGACGCGATAATCTTCTGCATTATAAATAAACTTCATAATATACTATTATATAAATACTACTACTTAATACTTTATTGAACCCTTCGTTAAAATTTTTTTATGTTTATGAAATAGTAAAAACCAATGAATCATTATCCTTGTAAGGTTCCTCGGAAAAAATCAAATAATTGTCAAATATTCAAACTTGATAGGTAGAATTTGAACCTCACGTTTTCCTAATCAAGTTAGCATAATCACAATATGAGTAAAATTCATCCTACACCTGACTTAGAGTTTTATAAAAATCTTATATAAAATATTAAACATATTTCATTTATTATGTGGCCCTGCTTCAAGGGACGTTAAACGATACTAGAATTTTCTCGTTAGTTGAAACGAACATGATGAACGACTTTCAGATGTCTTTAAAAGTTTAGAAATAGGAAAATGTGGAATAAGATCCATGATCTCTTACAAAATAGACCCAATAATTATAGGTTAAAAGTAGGTAAATATGAAAAATATTGGTTATCATCATCAAAAAGTGATTGATAAATAAATAGGTAGGAAATTACAATAATATAAATAACTTACACTGATTATTCATTTTTTTAACTTCACTTTAGGATCATCATTACCGAAGGAAATTAATTGGTCAAACTTCTGAAAATTCTCTGAGTAAGTTTAAGGATTTCAGTCATCTACTGGTGAGGTTAGAGTGTTTCAATAGATTCAAACATCCACTATTTCTTAAAATACCTACGCCGCGTTTATATTGGATTTTTATAATAATCATTTCAGTACATTCAGTGAGTGATAACTTCGACCAATTCAATGAAACTTTTTCATTGGATTGATTGAACTCATTGTTACTGTTTATCAATATGTATCGCCGTTTGAATTGAATTTTTCATGAGTATATCAACGTTATATCGAGAGATCAAAAAGTAACCCCCTTAGCCAATTTTATAATTTTTCACTAGTTATCCCTGCCATCAAAATGATATAGTCATTCGAAAAAGTAGTAGTTTTTATGATCTGATAACATGATTTTGATGATTATCTACCTTGATGCATAAAAACGAATAAATTAGATATATTCAATCGACTGAAATGGATATTGTGCAAGTGTTGCTATTCAACATAAATCCTAAAATTTGCATTTTGAAAGTAAGATCGTTAAATTTATATTATCGTTTCCTATTTCTATGAATGGTCACCACATGTATCCCTTGTACACCAACCTCAATCGATATAAATGCGTTCAATCCCAATTACATTGGAAACAGATGCTCGTTCTACAGTCTCTTACATACTCATTTGTTTGGCAAAGTTTCGGATTTGAACACATTTCAATCGATTTCACTTGGGGCACTTGGAACATGATGACTTCTAATTATTTTCCACAATGACACGTTGAAACAATTGAAGGCTAGATATAATTATTAGAGTTTCAGAGCGATTAACTATATATAGCAAACCTGTTTAAACCGATTAAAATGAACATTAATCGGTGCAAAAACTTTTACATATTATGAAAGTAGTGTGCAAAATATTTCAATAGTCTCAGATGAGTTTCTAATTTCATGTCTCGTTGAAATATTAGAAGTATTTGCTTTTGTTTACATGAAGCACTAATCCAACCATTATATGGAAATGCAAAGGCGGTGAGATATGATTACCAAGCTAAAGCTTTCATCGACACATGAAGGAATATTTTTTGATGATATCCTACGCAATTTTAGTTATTACTTATGAAACTAACTTGGTTGGCGATAAACGCGTCGTTGAGAGACAGTATTTTTGTTCTGGTGTGGAAAAAGTGTATTCGATAGATATCCCAGAGGGATATCTTCATCTTCATATTTATTCTCTTTCTCTTCCCCTTCTTTCCTTTTTTCTTGATACTTTCCTTAGATATTTTTATCAAATTATTCAGATTAGATTGAATCACAGACGTTCAATACGGATATTATTACTTGAAAAAGTGTACTACTATAAAGGCGAACTTCAAAAAACTCCTCGAAAATCTTTTCATTGAATGATCTCAGAAAAACGATACGTGAAACTAGTGCTGAAAGTTCGTTGATTTTCTCAACTTTCTATTCACTTCCATAGATTAGTATTTATATTTTTTACATTATTGGAAATTGTCGACACCCACACGAAAAGAAGCAGACATCCATTTTAATGAAATAGTGTGACAGCAAATCCAGCTAACGTGCATTCAAGTAAACCTCAGAATGTGACTCCAATATGAAGTAGCACCTACTTGGTTCAGCCTCATGTTAGTACCAGAGAACCTGGAATATACACTTCCCAACTAGAACATATTATGCGCCATAGAAATACATTTAAAATACAAAAGGGGACTCTAATTTCAAAACTCCAATTAGATGAGTCAGAATTACTTGGAAAGGAATTCTCATATCTAGGTTGAGTGGTGAATCCCAAATTAATAAAATTCAATCCAGATTCATGTGAAAAACAATTTCCAATTCAATCGAATATAATTGTGGGAGTAACTTTACAAAAATAATAAAACCAATGACCAAGGGCCTAACTGAAGATACTGAAACAGTTAATAACCAGAAATTTAAAACATGCTCTGAAACCTGTCTTAATTTGTCAAAAAACTAGCCAATAATCCAACAAATCCCTATAACCTTATACTGACTAGAGCAATCAACGGATTTAGAATATTATTACAGAAGGAATGGAATAACAGAACAAAAAGTACTGTATCAATGTTGTGATGAGTTTGTCCGGATAAAATTACTGAAAGTACTGAAGAATTGTACCTACACACATCCAGTACATTTTGGTAGGTGAGTCCAATTTTTCGTACAGCGAATTATTTTTATGTAGTTCAAATTTTTAGTATGTCACACCAAAGTTTTCAATTGAACAGAAATGATTTGTGTAATTGATGACTTGTTTATTTTGTGGAAATTCATGATCACTTTATTGAAATGAATGAAAACACTTTTGTCTAATTTCCTATAGTTATTTTATTTTTACCACCGGTTTCGGGTTGTATCCCATTATTAAGTATGAAACGTAACTAGTTAGTAGTTAGAACAAAAAGAGTCTCAATTTGGGTAGAAACAAAGTCAAAATTTTACAGATATAAATTTTCGTTGGATAAATGGAGAACATGTCGTCTCAAGTCGAAGTGAAAAATCTAACTTCAAAAGATCAACTTTATGAAAAATAAAATATTTCGGTATAACTCGCGATTCGATGACTTATCAATATGATTTGAGTGTGACGATACGTAGCAAGAATTCGACACACAAACAAATACTGTAGTGATACACTGCCTCCTCATCGAACAACGTTACAAACTGTTCAGATTAAGCATTAAAAAATGTAAAACCGATCAGATTTAATGGCAGAGACAACGTGGAAATACAAAAAAAAAATTTTTATAACTACCCTTGCAGATCAACACTCACTTCCGTCGGCGTCCGCGGCACCGCCGACTCAACTACTGGTTCGGCGGCGATCGATAGCGTCAAGGGTTTCATTTTAAGAGGGTGGCCGTTGAGTTTGACGTCGGCGGTACGCGTCGTGTCCTTGAAATCCCGACTGTTGGACGATACCGCCCCGGGACTGACCGCCGGCCTGTGGTCACCGCGGTTGCCGCCCTTGCCCTTGCTCGTCACTTGGTCTCTGAGGGCCATTTGGTAGGCGAGTTCGAAAGCTTGACCGAGAGTCAGAATGATGTCTATCGCTTGCTCCTGGAAGGTGAGAGATGCGACCTTTCGATTATCATTATTATTTTCAGTTCATGGAGAGAGTTGATGCAAACATAAAGTTGATGCAAACAAACATAAAATATTAGACCAGCATAAACCTGTTACGGCTTAGAAATAGTAAAACATTCTGTGCTTGAAATAGAAAAAATGAAGTCGATCCAAGGTACGACGAATGAAATGGGTGAATTTCAGGGATGTAAACGGTTTTTGAAAATTTCCACTAAACCAAGATCTATTATTGAAAGCGAAAGTTGCTAGTTATGTGGGGTTGTCCAATTTTTGTATAACTTATTTTTTTCACACAACACAAACTTTTTCAAGACATTTCAAAATACCGTTTATTCATTTGGTTTTAATTCATTCTCCTAGGAAAATTATTTATTTTTTGGAATACTCAGTAATTTTTTTCATGTAATCTGAATTTTCGGTAATTTTTTTAATCCGAATATTCGGTTTAACATTTTGTTTTGATGTTGAAAAATGATTTTAGCTCTCTACTTCTCTATCTTGTTACAAAAAAATGTGGGAATCTCCGAAAGAAAGAAAGGAAATAACTAACTCGATACAAACATGTGTAGATCATGCAAAAAAGTAACTTTCAGACACAAACTAGAAGATAAAGCCCTCTCGAAACAAGTTCATTCATATAAACATAGAATTACAGGAAAGAAAAATAATTTCAAAACATTTTTTATATGAACACTGAATTATACAAAACCCACTTTTCTCTATTCAAGTTGGTATTGGAAATATTCGTTAAGAAATAGAATCAGATATCATTCACAGGATTCCTACACAATATAATGAATGTATCTAATTAGCCATGTGCTATAAACAGTTTTTTTCAGTTGATAACAATGTATTTTTATTTCCTATTATTGAATGTCAGATAATGTGAAAGGAAAACAACATTGGTATGAAAAAATATTGTCGAAATATACAAATCAATGAATAAAACACATTTAAATTTTTATCATATTTTCTGACAAATTTTTCTTCCTTTAGAGTCAACATAAGAATGAGATGCAAAACCAAATATTGTGAATATAAAAGCACAGTTTTCTGAGGACACAAAAATATGCGTTTTTACTAACTTCATGAAGAAATAATTAATTTTCGGGAGAAAAATTTCAAAAGAATGATTTTACAATGTATTTTTACAAAATAGTTTCTGCAAAATATGTATACCTCCAACTTCTAGATTCAAGGTAATTCTATAAGGTGTAAAAGTGAATATTTTGATGAAAATTAATATAACGAATCCTGAACGAATCGAAAAATGTCAAGTGTTCCACTAATTTAATGATAAGACGTCCCCTAGTATCGTGGTAAATAATAAAAGCAGTACCTACCAAGTTCTGCCATTTAATATAGTCACTATTGTGTATAACAGTGAAATACTTGGTACTTTTCGAATATGAAACTGTTAAAAGTACTTACGGAAGAAACTCCTTGAAAAACATGGCAGTAAAATGCTTCGCAATCCTTGGTGATATAAGCAAAAAATGACTGCTTATCATTATCCTGGCAGACACAGTTCATATTCTTAATCTCGTGTTCGCAGATTATTTTCTGAGAATTCGAAATACAAATGCGGATCAATGTTACTATATTTGAATATTTAATTATATTCAATTAAGAAATAATATTACTGTAGTAATGAATATTACTACAGTGGCATCACAAAAAAATAAAAAATGAAGAATTACCTGCTCTGTAGGGTTTATGAACTTGACTCCTCTGTAAGAAATAGACAAACATATTTCCTCACTTGGATGGTCCTTCGCTTTTATGACTTTCTGAATTGATTTCTTAGTTGACTCCGTCCCTTTGAATTCTTTAATCAGTGTCGATCCCAAATACTAAAACAAAATAATTCAGAAGACTGATTCCAGTAAAGGTTTCGTAAATTTACATTCGCCGAATACTTCACGTAGCCTGTTATCAGCAGTATGGGTTGGTGACGCCATTGAGATTTTATTGAATTAGCGCCTCCCACGTAGATTTCCGATGGAGATTTTTTTTCGGGTTCAAGATTTTTCTTCACAGGCGGCTGGGGTGCTGGTCTTGACTTTTTATGTCTATGTCTGATGGTCCCTGTATTGCTGTTGACTGAGTTAGCTGATGGCGATGGCAGTTCTGGCACAGGTTGGTTGGTTTTCTGAAAAGTGTACATTACAACATTCATAAAAATTCGACAATTGACCTGAGTATAATCTAAAATGTTCCAGGTTCAGACTTCAAGAAGGTGTTAACAGATTTGAAATCTAAGGAAAAAATAAATTGAAATGAATGAGTACTCAAAATACCTTACCGGATCAAGATATTTGGATGAGTTGGTTTAAACAGATGTGATGTCAAAATGGGGAAGAATTGAAAATTCAAAACATAAAACGTTAATGTGTAAAGAATGTAATTTACTGTTTCATGAAATTAAAATGAGCCAATACATTTATTAACACATGAAACGTTAAGAATTACCACGTGTGTATATTGTGGAGAAGAAAAAAACTATTTTTCATGCAGTTCCTTAAGAATTACCTGTTATACCACAACAATAATAATGAGAAAATAAAATATCGCACTATCAGTAAACGAAACAAGATAAGTAAAGAAACAAGATAAGTAAGTCGAGTAACCAATGAGTACCGACATAATACCAATTAGAGAAAGATTGTTCAAAAAGGAGCTCGGGAAATGATTAATATGTTACATGACAAAAAACACTTTGAACTGAGTCATTCTCAAAGTAATGAATGGGTGTACTGGAAATGAAATATTTTCTTCTCTGATGTTTAATATTTTCTTTCCATTGAATGATACGTGATATCGAGTGATTCCACATTCATTTCAGATTAAATAGGTCTCAGTTTTTTCAAGGCCCTCCGTTTCATCACAAACCCAGCCGAATACTATTTACAAGATCTATGACAAATCGTGAAAAGAATTCGATGACTGGACTTCTGATGTCATCTAGAGAGCAGTGGATAAATGGATACAGAATACAATTTTTTTTCGAAATCCAAGTTTCATGAGACGAAGTAGATGGTGTGTGAATATGGGGTTATTTGAATTTCAATTGTCGATTATATTCTTTTTCAAGTAATTTGTAATCATATCACAGAGATTCAAAGATGAGTGCCATTAAGAGAGTACTACTGATATTGAAAAAACAAAATAAATGATCCCATGCTCATTTGTGAGCTGATTCTGCTGAAATATTAATAAATAATTGGATCTTTCCTGAATATCTTGACCACGTTAGCAATGTGGAGAATATATATTTTAATTCGAAGATATGCCAATATCAAAATGAATATTTTCAATATTCGAATAAGAACGTCTGTTGCATTCACTTGATATACGTTAATGAAAAATAATCAAAATAATCAATCATTCAATCAAATTGAATCAACTTACCAGAAAGCTGATATCCCTTATTTCTTCAAGTTTTGGTCCTGCTACGATATGTTCTCCGCTACTGACGCTCGCCAAAATCCGTTTCCTATGGCCAATTTTCTCGATATCCAATACTGCCGACAATTCCACATCCCATATCCTTTTCACCCTCTCCATGTCGTGATACAAATGTTTCACAAAGGTTTCATAATACTGTTCCAGGTTTATTTTCTTTAGCCAGAGTTTGACTATGTTTTGTTCGTTATTATTGTTACAAAGGCTCGGTGGGTTTTCATTTATTTTCACCGGGAGATGCTTTATAGAATCTAGTAGTATTTGTCTTTCCAGCTCGCTGGAAATTCCCATTTCTTTCAGGTCGTTCTCTTCTATTACACCGTTCTGGAAATAACCAATATTTCCAGAATATTCCAGTAAATAATATTGTAAGGTAGAGCTGTTCTTTGATGGACATCAAACAAAATTTGAGGTGTTTGAAAGTAATTTGCAATGTTTTCTGTTGAATGATGAAGGCTTGGTTGGATTATTACTGTCTAGTAACATTAACAGATTTTGAAAATAAGAAAATATGATTGAATATTCCAATATGCTGCATTACATGAAAACGTGTTTCTAATCCTACTAATATTATAAATGCGAATGTAAGTTTGTTTGTTACGGTTTCACGCGAAAACTACACAACCGATCATCATGAAATTTTCTGCACATGCTCTTGGAGGTATTAGAAGTAACATACATTTTTTATGTAAAATAAAAAAAATTTAAATTATTTATTTTTTTTACAGTGAAATATATTTCAACATTTGTTGTGGCAATTCAATAAAGCATATTTCAAATTTTCGAAACTTCATCGTATATAATGATTTTTAAAAATTGATAATCCCAGCCAAGCATTAAAATATAGTTCTCATATTGATTCTATTGTACTGACACTCATTTAATGGCATAAATGCGAGCGAAGCCGCGGATAAAAGCTAGTATTTCGTATTTGCGATAATATTCGAAAAATATATACCATATAGTTCGAATGAACAGAAAAGTACGTTTCTAATCAAGTCATATTTTTAATTTCATGAACAATGAAAAGTTAATATTACTGGAGTTTAGCCCAACACCAAACCGTTATTTTAACACGTCGACATGTCGTCATCATCATCACGTCTATCATCAAGTGATCATCTTCAAGAAGAATATGTTTAATTTTAATCTTCCTCTTGTAGATGATCACTTAGTTATCAAAACACATTTCGAAGTGTTGAAATAACGGTTTGGTGTTGGATAAAACTCCGGTAAAAACTCAGTAGAGATTGTGCTATCGTTACTCAGTATGGACATTTCGAACTTTCTTTTGAACCAGTATTACCTCCTGTAGATTAATTTATTAATTTAGTATTGAACCACTTAGTATTATTTCAGAGGATCCAAAAATGCAAAAAATTCTTTGCTGCTGTTTGAGAGCCATCTGACATGTTCATTTCTTCAAAAGCCTCTGGAAAACAATGTATATGGACTTATGGCGTTTTTTCCAATTATTCATGACATGCATTCTAACAATTCTCCTCTCTTTATTATCTGTACAGGTCCCTCGATTTTTGTCATATTCATCTTAACATAATTCGGATTGTCATAAGTTGCTTGTTGCATAAGCTACCATGTCTTTCGCATTGCCTACAGCAAAAGTTTAAGTTGAACAACTTCATTTTGTTCAGTTTGGTTATCCTCTCAATGGACAGTGTCCAGTGAGTAGCCTTGTTATTATTTCGAGCCGATCCTCAGTCTCTTCCTGGGTATATTTTTCCAGTACTTTTTTTCATTTATATCCTTCATTCAGTTGTATGTATATACAGGGTGATTCAAAGATACGTGAGTGGACGATAGCTAGTTTCATATTAGAGCTACAAAATTTTTTTTAAGAAACAGTTGTTTATATTATTGAAAGCTACATTCTGATTATACAGGGCAGACCCAATCTATCGTTTCCAAATGGAACACCGTATATATTTTTACATGATTGAATTATTTGGATATAACGCTTTTTAAAAATATGAGGATGTATGGGCACATACATTGGATCCAAAAAAAGTTTCTACACCCAGTATCTCAATATCGATTTTTCAGAATAACGCCATTTTTTTTCTCGAAGATGGTGCTTTTTTCTCTTTTATGTAATAATTCCTTGAATGACGTTTTATTTTCTGTATAGGGTCAACCAAAACTATCGATCACTTCTTCTAAATGTTTTTCAGTGGTACTCTCTGTGGATAATATTACATCCAGAAATTCCAAAGTTGAATTCAAAAATTGAATAGGTCAGTATGTTAATATTAACATACTGAAAACAAAAACAAACTAGTTCCATTAATCGAGCGAACGCTTTCGATAGCAGGCTGTGCTTTTCATGGCTCTACTGAAACTGAACCTTTTATCTTCTTCTTTATCAAGAAGTTATTAAAGTTGTTTCAAATAATGTTTGTGAACACGTGGTAATCACGTCATTTCATTGGCAGCCATCGTTTCGATTTAATACAATAATATTTAGAATTATTTCCCTACCATTACGAAACTATGTACACATCTACAGTTTTTATTTGAACCTCAATCAATATTGACTTTATGATAGAGAACGGTATGCCCCTGTAATTCTCTTATTCATGTCTTCGACGTATAGACTACTCCCTTAACGTATACCCAGAGAAAAAATCCACGGGCTTAATATCTACAAAACCTTCCTGGCCAATGAATGAGTTCACTTTTTCATGTTCATTTTTTCCATCTGTGTAAAAAACTTCTCACCTGATTGTGCTAAGGAACACAGTCATCTTGGAAATATAACCTCCCTTTGATATCGATTGGTTTTTTCTTCCAACAATTTCCGTAAATCCTTCGTGGCAAATTTCTATATATTTGTTCATTCAGTAACTTGCCAAAAAAATAATAATTTCAAAAATTGTTTTTTCAATTCAGTGAGGATTCTCTATTGAATGGTTGTAGAAATTGTATCTATCAGCTATTCTATCAATTTTGAATGTTGCCTCGTCACTGAGTAAAATACTTTTCCGTAAATGTATTCCTTGCGAAACAAATTCAACATATTTTCGCAGTAGTTAACTCTTGTTTCTTAATCCATTCGATGTAATTCAATATGGACGAGTTTTCATTTTTATTTTGCAGCGTCCGGTTCGACAAAGTTTGATTTACTTCCAGAACGAGCTCTTTTGCAATATCTCTGATACTAATGTGAGGATTCATAACAGCTAATTTATATTACTTATTCAATTCACAACTTGCTTCTACAAATCTTTCCCCAATCCTTCGAAAACTCTCCAGTCGTATTGACGTTGAATCTGGATATATAACCGCATACATTCATGTAACTTCATCATTTCGTAAGTTAACAAGTTTGTTGACAAATATTCAAATATTCCAAGGGTGTTTTGACGAAAGTATGAAATAGTTTTTTTGATAATATAAAAAAATATCAGAACGTGAAATAAGGAAACGAAAATAAGCAATGATAATACAAGTGATTCAGTTGATACAATTATGTAGATGCAACAAGTTTTCTAGAACTCATTCGCATAAATATTTGTCATTTGTAGAAATCGACGAGAATAGAAGAAACATAGAATTGAAAATATTTTTTTCTTTATTTCCATACTTTATACCATATTTATATTATTTATACCATACTAATTTTTTTTGTCAGAATATAATATACTTACGTAAGAAATAACATCAATTATATACAATCTCTTGGTTAACATGTATTCATTAATCATTTTCTGGTGTTATTCCAAATGATCGATTTTGAGATTTGTTGAGAGAACCCATTTTTGAAAATGAATCAAACCATATCTTCTGAACCACTCCGTATAAGCCCACATAACTCCATATCACACCATAACTTCTGTACCACTCCGTATAAGCCCACATAACTCCATATTTTTGAGAGGCGACCCATCGAAATAATATAATCGCGTAAAAATTTATAGGGTATTATATTTAAAAAAACACAAGTTTGGTCTGCCACATATTCATTAGTGCCTCGGTATATTATTAATTATTTTTTGACCATATAGTTTTCATTTATTTCTACAACTTTTTTCGGAACCATTTTTTGTACTTTCGTACTACTGTGCTTTCTTGATCGTCAATACGAAACTTCTTCAAATGTTTTGATTTTAACTATATCGGACTACCAAAATGTATAAAAATATACCGGTTCGTATTTCAAAACTATAATGATAATGGATTTCAATGAATGATACGTCGCATTGAAAAAAGGTGAAACAGATCATAGAAAAACAAGAAATGAAGCAAAAAACGACTAATCAAATGGGGAAGTAGCATATATCCACTCATTCTTGAAATTTCAAATAATAGCTGAAAATTCATGTAAAATTAGGCTGAGTTGAAAAATCAACACTCTTTTTGTATATCATTCAGTATTTCATCGAAATGACATGATCAAAAGTGCATAAAAATATCCAATGTGATATACTCTTGGATTGTGAATGTCTCGCTTTATCAATATCTGTAATAAAAAAGACAGGTCCGTATTTAAAAAAAGGTTGATGGTGGCCATGTTGACACCAAACGTTTTATCGAGTATTTATTATTACATCGTCATAGTACATTTCTAATACAAAAACATTTTCCTTTTCCATTTTTTTTATATTCTCGGAAATAATAATTCCATTCAAAAAAACGAAAAACAGCATTTTTGGTTTTCCGACTCCCCGTAATTTTTTTTACTATAGTATTGTTCCCGATTACAGTTAAAGTTTTCTTTTTCTTCGTATCTGTTACGGTTTAGAATATAGCTATGTTACCTCACGATAAAAAAAGCGGCCTGTATATAAAATATAGTTTTTGTTGTTTTTTGTATATCTATTACTTTTCTGACACAAAATCTATTGCTAAATAACACTGGCCGAGTTAGTTTGCTTCGACTTAGTGCTTCACAAACAGAATATAAAAAGTTAATACGACTCGGCTAATAATAAAAGGTAGAACTGTAACCTATGGCGTAGGAAAAATCCAAAACACTTCTCGAAAACCAGAACTGCAACACTTTTCTTAACACGCGTTTCACCAACCGACTTGGCAAGTTCTGGAGATCAAATAGCCTAATTCAATAATTGATTGGATTTCAATATAGTATAGGAGTATTGCATGTGATTGGAAGTCACTAACAGGTTTTTCATTGTTAGTAGAAAGGCTTGTAATTTAATTTGACTTATACTAGGTTGAAAAGCTTTTGCTTGACGAGGAAAATATTAATCAATAACTCATATCAGTATCCTGTCTTGGAAAAAATAACCATTCAGTTTTCCTTCGCTGAATCGTTTTCTTTTCAAACTTCCTCGACAAATGTCAAAGGATATTTGAAATATCAAATGTCTTCTAGATAGAATTATTTTCACAATTTGGTAGAATAGATATTGCCACACGTAGAAAATTGTAATAATTATCAATATATGATATTTACTTTAAATTTTATTGACAACGTTTCAGTGATAATGTCCTGTATCTTTCAGTGTTAGAATAGACTTTGGGTGGTCTACTCTCGTGGTTGGTAGTTCAGTTACTCGTTAACTTGATGTGAGCAAAAAATTACAGTAGTGTATGCGAAGTGGGCGAAGGAAGCATCTAAGCAGAGTCGTGTGAATGGCTTTTAGAAGCGGGAAAAGGAACTCATTGTCTGAATAGTACGACATTCCAACACTTCAATGATCAAATAATTTTTTTCTTTTCTTTTTGTATTTTCTAGTCTCACATCTTTTTATGAAAACTTTGATGGTAGATATTAAATTTATAACAATTCAAGATAATGACAAAATGGGCTTTCGAAGCCGAGGTTTTCAGTGTTCCGGGTTTGAAGGCCGTGAATTCAAGATCTTGCCACAAAGTCTTCTCTTTTGAAACTTCTCTTATACATTTCGTTGTTGAAACCTTTGAAAGTGTTGAATAGAACTGGCCGATACTTGATGAAAATCCGTATTAAAACTAATTATTACAGTTTATTGAGTGATTTTCACTATAAAGCATGAAAATTCATGCATTTCACGTCACTTATTTTTTATACGCTTAATAATATGAAAAATGCCACAGTGAAATACAGACAATCCGCACCAGCATTTCAAACTTTTTCTGTATGATACTAGCAAATACGCATAAAGAAACGAAACACTTCTCTGTGAACGTGAACATTAAATGTGAGTTTGAAGTGGACAATGTATGATTATTCATAGTCAGACTATATCAGTTTTGGTTGTTGTTGTTGAAATCAATAGTAGTCGAAGTGTCCAAACATTGCATTAGTGACCTGGCTGAGATATAAAACAGCGATCCTCGATATTAAAATTTGACTCACCTCTTTAATTTTAACAAATTTTGCAAAATTCCCCAATTATAAAGAATGTTGAATATTTGATAACGACCCGTTATATAATTTCCATGCTCTGATCTATTTCAAATTCGCAGCGTGAAAACAGATTCCACTGCTGAATATTAAAAAAAATTAATGAATAAACTCTCTTGCCTAGATACCAAAACTTCTTCCAGAATGAAATTGTAAAATTAAAAATAAGATTAGAAAATGAAAGTGAACAACAAATAATTTGTATAGACTCGCCTGAATATGATAATTTCCCATCAATATGCAATAATGGGCAATTAGGTTTATTTTGAGAGCTGCTATATTCTTCTTGACACGCGTTTCAACAATCAGGTTGGCGTCTCCAGATGTACTTTTCAGTTTTATGGAGAGAGTTAATTTTTCCATGCTTATAAAATACTCTCCTGAAGAAACTGTTCAATTCGTTATGTTTGTATTATTACATTTCTCTTTGTCAGTTTTATTTGGTTTTGAAAGTGAAAACATTAATTACTGTTATTATTAATGTTTCAATTATTCACGATATCAAATTTCCTTCTCATTACAGTGATAATTCTTTCTTGGACTAAAAATAATCATTGGAAAAGTTGCTCTACTTTCGAATCCTTTCAGAATACAAACCAAATATTTCACTCTTTTTATACAGGTTTTATTTATTTTCAAAAGGACATTACTTTTGTCTTCAAATTCATACCTAAAGTATAATTCCTTGTGACTTTTTAGATATACTTTTCTTGAATGAACCTATTCTGATCAAAAACTATATCTTTTTAAGTTATTTTTTAATTTCAATCAGTTCATGAACTACTACTGCAAATCTATGATAACCATTTGTACCTATACTTTTGTCAAGTGCCCTGAACTACTGTAAAAATTATGACTTTGAAAAATAATCATTACTATCACTAAAAAAATAATGCCTGTGTGATTAAAGTATGATGTTATAAATACTGATAAATTTCTGTTAACATTACTGTCTTAGACTTCTATAAAGGCAATTAAGTTTTTTTTAGCTGTCAGAACAACCATTTCTAATTTTTTTTACTTTTTTCACTAATCGTTTCAGTTTCACTTCCTAATTCACAAGAGAATTAACAAAAACACAATCATTGCCGATACAATCTTCATCAGATCCATTCTTCGATATTATATTGAATAAGCAAGTTCCTAAATTGAACTGAGGACTATTAACTGCAAGACCTGAGCACTATGCATTTCGACAATAATTTGTGTAATATTGACTCAAGAATGTATTCTTTTTTTCCTTTTATCCGCTGTCAAGCTGACATGTATCAAAAGATATATTAACTGTCATATAACAATGCAGTTCATAAACGATATTGTCTCTGAAATATGACAAAGTGCATCCAAAACAAAAAAACGACCATAACTGTTACATTCAATGAAGAAAGCAAGCAAGTATGCCTACACATAATCATACTCTATTTAGTGCCTTCAATTTTATGTATCTACATCTCTAGATTAATTCAATAGTAACAGTGGTGACAGGGATTTCATTTCAAACTTTCATTCTGATATTTGCTTGTCGATATACTTGTCGATGTACTTCCAACTACCTATTTTCGTTCATCGCCCTAAACAATTCGCAACTTACCAGAAAGTTCAGATCATCGAATCCATTAGTCATGAACAGTCCGACGTAGTCCCCCATCCCCAAACCCTGCAGCCACTTCTCCACCGTGGAGACGGAATCTGCGGATTTAGTCAAACTGTTTTGCGAACAACTTATCGTCATTAGCCTACTTTGGAACTCCTTTTCCAACTCGGCTACGAAAACGGATTCGCGCACTATGCCAGTTCCAAAGGACGCCATTATCTCTTGGATTTTGGCCCATTCCTCCTGTTCGTCGAAAGGGCTAAGAGCTGATACGCGTTCCCTGTTTTCCTTGTTATCGAATTCCTTCTCGGAGCTGGAAGATTTCTCGTTATCGCTTTTAATTCCTTCGCAGTTGCCGCTATCGTAGACGCGTTTCAGTTTTTTCAGGGTTTTGGGGCGTTGAGCGGGGGTGTTGGGGTTGATATTCTCGAGAACTTTAGTCGTTGAACCTTTAATGAGGCCTGAAAATATTGGAAAGGAACATATGAAACATGAGTAGTGAGACGCGAAAAAAGTTCTATTTTCTCATTGTGCCTGATGATTCACACTTGATGAAAGTGTCTCATATTTACTATTATCATGATGTTGAAATTATCGATCACAAAATGTGCGAAATAAATATACTGAGTTGAGTTGATTAAACAAACATGACCTAGCCATTCACTCATTTCATCTACAATCATGACTAGGACATAGTTCACTTGCCACAAATAAAAAGGGGTCTCATGGATACTATCAAATGATAGACAATCACTCGAAATCAATTCTTGCTAATAACTCTAGGTCCTTTCCTGCTTTCTAACAGTTAAATTGGTGAATAAATTTCCACTTTCAAAGATGCCATCTCTGCTAGCAACAGTGAACTCAGTCCTCGAATGTTGAATATAAACGAAACTCCTCAAGGAGGTCAGTTGCAAAGCCAAGATTTGACATCAACCGCCGATGAGATCTGTAATCGGTCTTGCACTGCAGCTTTCACCGCAAGGCAACTAGTTGGAAACCAGAACCTAAACACAACGCATTTATGATTCAATACCAGACACACAACTGTCCTTTACAGAAAGCCTGAGTAAATGAAGTCGATAGCATTGTCTTTTACAAAAAACCCGAAACAATATAATTTGTGAAAAAATTGTTATAAAATTTCACTTATATCGAAAATTCCTGGTGTACTTCAAAGTTTCGATAAGAAACATTTGTATTATCTTCTCATCAGCAAAATTTTGGATAACTTGGACGTGAAAAGTGAGCCTAACATTTTTGTTTAGGAAACAAGTGGAAGCTGATACGGATATATCTGAAAGTGCCAGTGTTCTTCCTATATTCATTACATTTTAAACTGTTGTCGTCGCGTCGTTTCATATAAGAAGAGCCTCAAGAAATGGTAGCTCTTCATAGTTTTCAATCTCATACGTGAATTTAATATTTGCGGATCTGTCTTTTGGAATATAAATAATGGCAAATATGTCATTCACATACAGGATTTGAGTCTCGTTTCTTGCTTCTACTTTAAATTTGGTCAGGATCAGAAGAAAGACAATGGGTTGTCCAATGTTGTACCCTCGTGTTCTTTGTAAAAAGAATGGTTGAATTGGAAGCCATTATGTTTCTTTTATGTTAGATGTGTATGAATCGGATGTACTCTTCAACAACAGTGGAGATAACGAAGATACTTCAAACAATACTAAAATCTGAATTTCACCAGTTCGGACCCGTAAAATAATTTAAAATGAATAGCAATTATATTAAGCAAAAATAATCTGAAATGAAATAATAGTGAAATAAAATACAAGTGAAAATAAAACGATTGAACAAAGCCACGTTAGTTCAGACGTTTCGATTGTTAGTATCTACAATCGTCTTCGGGTGATGACTGTTATCACATTGACGTTTTATTTTTATTTTAATTTTTATTTCTTTATCTTTTTGTTCAATCGTTCTATATTTACGTGTATTCAATTTCACTATTATTTCATGTCAGGTTATTTTTGCTTAATATAATTGTTACTTTCAGCTATTCATTTTCAATTCTTCTTTTTAACTTCACTCCACTTCAATACTTCACTTTTTCACTTTCAGGGATTTCAAATAATTTTATATATTAGACATTGGAAGTCCGAAGTAGTGAAATTCATCATGAAACATTGGCAATCACCTTCAAACAATACTAAAATCTCCCAATTTTGAAAACTCTTAATTTTTATTTTCCAGATATATTCGATACAGCTGAGACAAATGGTGGCTTGCCTCGTTCCATGTTTTGGGTATTGAAAGGGAATATTCTGGAAATTATGAAATAAGTAGTGAGGAATGCGATCAAGGCCATCACCAAGGGGAGGAGCCTCCCTTCTGCGTTTTCGACTTGGGAAAACGTTGGGAAATGTTGAGAAATTGAAAAAATGAAATAAAAAAATAAAAATGAGAAAAGAAAAGGAGATGTAATAAGAAAAGGGAAAGAACCAGGAGAAGGTTGGAATTTCCCATCATGCATAACTTGAAGAGAATTCTAAGTTGTCTGAAATCTTCAAAAAAGTTTAATTTCTCCCAAGTAAGAAAACAGTCCTGAGCAATCCACAAATTTTGAAGTGACAATTTTACAAAATTCTTAACTTTTCGCTGTTTTTCCGACTTGGAAAAGTTGCTAAATTTCGGGCCGTGAAGATAGCAAAGTAATAGTAGAAAACAATAAGCACAATATTATTCAAATGTTGTTTCCTTTCATTTCTATTGAATATTCCTATACATGGTGGATTTGGTGGAAGACCAAGGACCTTGATCCAAAGTAGAATAATTCCCATTATTATTTTTATAATCACCCTGAATGCGATGAAATGTATAATGATAAAATAAGTGGGCAATGATAACCAGTTCAAGTGGTACGTTCTATACATTTGATTTCCAAGACTAGATAAGTTGAGTGTCTAGTTTTTGTATGCTGGTCCTCTCAAACCGGTTTCACATATTTTATGTAGAATATTATACAAACATTATGCTGAATATTATCAAAATTGATGTCATACTCGCTAAAAAACTGTCTGGAATTGTTCCCTAAGGGGAAAATAACATATCTCCCGTATGATAATAAAAGACTAGTGGTTGTCTCAAATAACCATTTATTTAATGATTAGAAATAGTGACATTACACTATGTATATCAATGACGAACAAATAAAATGTTCTCATTTCTTTTCACTTATATCAACTAAACTATTTCTTCGGGGTAAATACTCAGTGTTCTTTTTCATTTGCAGCAAATACTATGCTTTGGATCTGGCAAGGTGAGAGATAATAGCAGCAATTCAAGTAGTGCATCTGACCACTTGAAGTGTTTTTCTCAAGCGTTCAAAAAAGTCTGTAAGTTTGTATTTCAATATTTTTTCAACATCTATTTACTCCTGAAGAATCCAGCCACTATTGTTTGTCAGTACCCGATAATCCAGAGAAACAATAATGCATTAAACTATGACCTCAACAACTTTACCTGATTTATGAATATTTCTGATTCCAAAAATATTTACGGTCATCTAAATATTCTGATGAAAATTTTCTATAATTCAATTTCACTTATATGAAAATTTTATAGATTCAAGTGTTTCAATCCAGATAATCTGAGCGTATTCCATTTGTTGTATTTTTCTAACACTCAACACTGGTCATTTCCTATTGGTGAAAGAAGTAGAAATGAGGTATTGTTGTTCATGGAAATTACAAACTCTATAATTTATTTCACAAAAGATCATAATAATAAAAAATACTTCTATCATAGTTCATATTCTTTCATCACACTCAAGTAGCATATTCCTAGTTTATAAATCGGCCTTTTGTAGGATCTTAAGTCATTGCTCTTCTCTGCGCACCACTTACTATTTGGAAAAAACATCAATGTGCACTAATATCCTGAAGTAACTCCTAAATGTAGGAATGTTGGATGAGTGTTCAAAATTTCTGTCAAAAGTGAGTGAGGTTATTATAAATTATTCCGTTTTGTTCATACCGTACAACGGAAATAAGTTCCACCTATATCGTTTATTATATAAAAATATTAAATATATGAGAGATTGAGTGAAACAAATTATACAGGGAGTAACTAAATAAGTGTAAAACATTCAAGGAGGTGATTCCTCATCAAATAAAGATAGGATCTTTCATATAAAGAAACTTAATTGGAGCATCCTTTGTTAAGATACAGCCCTTTAAATGGGGTACATAAAATTTCTATAACAATTTTTTCACAAGCACTAAAATAAGCACAATATTGAACTTAACCTGACGTTTTGTACTACTACTAAAAGACACTTAGCCAGAAATTTAATTGGTTTACTTCATGGTTGTAAGGGGTGGAAAACGCAATCCCTAAAATTTATTTCCAATGTAACTTTTTGTCTTATTATTTGTTTAACATTTGAAAATTTATTTCCGATAGCCTGTTTCATTCCAAACAAAAATGTCGCTTGGATGTTTTGCCCAAAATAAACCAGTTCGCAGCAACTAC
>WOGP01000601.1:0-23223 GCA_015342065.1 Leptinotarsa undecemlineata | reverse complement strand
GCTGAGTAAATTCGAAAACTCGAATTACTGGCCACCTGGAGTCATAGTAAGACGTTTCAATTTTTTGAAAAACAGAGGAAATGATTTTTTTGGCTCAGAAGTGAGCTGCCACAGCAGTTCCAAGAAGCATTTTCAAGTTGTGTATCAAAACGTGAGGGGCCTGCATACCAAAAGAACCCTTTAATAAAAATGTATCGTGCCAGAACTCAGATGTCCTGGCTGTCACTGAAACCTGGCTGAATGATTCCTTCTACCATGGTGAAATAGGAAACTCCAGGTACTGGGTTTTCCGCAATGACAGAAAGTATGAAGAAATGCAAGCCATAAGAGGCGGAGGTGTCATAATCCTAGCCAAAAGTAGCACTCTCCACAACTGATCTCCAAAAGTAATAGTGTAGACTATGACTGGATAATCTTAATAAGCTGTGTATACATTCCCCCAAATTGAAGACAAGAAGTATACAATGAGCTCATTTTATCTCTAGAAAGTGTTGATGAATTGAATAACTCCGATTTTGAATACATTATAGGCGACTTTAATATTCTGGAAATGAATGGTGCATCGCTCGGTTTCGAGACCTGCACAGGTAAAGGTAAATATATTGAAGAAAAGCGAAATGAAACTTTCCATGTTTTTTACCACTTTTATAGAAATATAGAAAGTGTCTGTCTCTCTTCTTCATTAGGATTTCCTACCACGTAGTAACGGCTACATCCATTAATTTATTTAGTAAATATATTGATGACTTCATGAGCAACTATGATTTCTTATCTGTAAATGGTATAACTAATTCAAACCACGTCACTCTTGACCTCGTCCTAACAAATTTAGCCAGCACAAGTGTTACAAAGGCAACTTCAAGCTTATATGATGGCACAGACGAGTATCACCCCCACTAGAAATTGATATTACTTTGATCGGCTCAGAATCTGTGACAAACGAAAAAAATATCCCAAAATATATTTATGATTTCCGGAGCGGTGATTACGTCAAACTCTATCACCTAGTAATCCAAACTCAATGGGAAAATGTGTTAGTATCAAAAGATCCGGATGAGTTGGTTGATGCTTTTTACAAAACACTCTATGGTATCTTTGACGAATGCTTGCAAAAAAAGGAAATGAAGTACAAAATAAATTCCTCCACTGGTATAGCGCTGAACTTAGGCAGACAATAAAGGAAAAGGAAAAATACTTTTAAAAATCCAAATGTGCAACTCCAAAACATGGTGAATACAGAAATACATTTTGTGAACTGAGAGTAAAAGTGAAAAAACTAATGGAACACTGTAAGTTCTCTCACATACAAACTATTGAAAACAAAATCAGTAAAAACTCTGAAGAATTTTGGAATTACATAAACAATAAAAAAAAATGATTACAAAATATCTAATAATTTCAGATATAAAGATGAAGTCATTTTTGATGACCAAGATATTGCTAATGCTTTTGCTGAATATTTTCACTTCTTTGATTGACGACTTGTTTATTTTGTGGAAATTGGAAATTCATGTTCACTGAGGATACACTACAAAAACACACTTTTGTCTATTTTTTGAGGACAACAGAATTCCTCAACGAACAACTGGATCTAAATAATAGCCCTCTCCTGAACCTGTAATCTAAATCCCGGAACCTATCTTGTATCAAAAGCTTTGTTTTGTGATGATCATGGAAATTTTCAGGTATACTAAAATGTAGGAACCAAATTATGATGAGATAGGTATAAATTACTCAGGTTTAAATGTAATCAGTTAGTTTTTAAAATGGTGTAATAGCCGAAACTAGTCAGCAATAAAGAAATATAGTGGAAAATAGACAAAAGTGTGTTTTTGTAGTGTATCCTCAGTGAATATTTTCAATCAATTTATAGTAATGATTCTCCAGGTGGCACCAATCTCTCTCTAGAGATCAACCTGCGAGAATTATGTATATCAATTTCCGAACAAGATATCTGTAAAGCAATTAGATCCCTGAAACCCAAAACATCAACTGGAGTTGACGGTATTCCATCTTACTTTTGCAAAGGTTATATGGGAAACCAAATAAGACCTCTGAATATAATCTTCAATAGCGTTGTTGAAAGAAGTGTGTTTCCAAAACAACTCAAAATGGGACATATAATTCCCATCCATAAATCTGGAAATCAAAAACTCATAACAAACTATAGGCTGATAACAATACTCCTCTCATTATAAAAAATCTTAGAGAGAGAAATAACAGACTATATGCCCATGTTGAAGCCACTATCTGCAGAGAACAGTACTTTTTTGTTAATAAAAAATAAACTGTAACAAATTTCATGGTGTTCAGCAATAACTTAAAACTATTGATAAATACTGGAAAACAAGTTGATGTAATCTACACAGACCTAGCGAAAGCATTCGACAAAGTGAACCATAGAGTTCTCATCACCAAATTAAGGAAATTCTCAATGAACTATACCAAACCATCAACGATGAAAGAGATAGTGAAAACTTTCAGAAAGACTTAGATTCTATCACTATCTTTTGTGAGACGACCAACTTGATGCTGAATGAGGGTAAATGCAAATTCCGTCTTTTTGACGGAAAAATGTTATTACTCCAACGGAATATTCAATAAATGGCACCAAACTGGAAAAACTTGCTCAAATCAAATATGTAGGAGTCATTTAATAGTAACTTCAACTTCAGAAATCGCATAGAATATATTGTACGTGATGCAAACAGAAAGCTTGGTTTTGAGTTAAGAAACGCCAGGGATTTCAAATGGGAACTAGGAATTTTTCTATTCAATGCCTTTGTCAAATCAAAGCTTGAATACGCTTCAACAATTTGGAATCCGCAAACAGCATTTCATTCAGAGGTGATAGAAAAATTACAGAAGAAATTTCTTGGGTACACCTACTTCAAAAAAAATAAAGAGTCTCCCTATATGATCTCCTCAACTAGAACATTTTGACATGCCAACCCTGTCGGATCGTCGAGGCTTGAATGATATTATATTGAATATATTTAATCAGATAATTAATGTACCTGAACTCCTCAGTGTGATCAATCTTCATGTTCCTAGTGCTAGTCTAAGAAATCGCAAAAGGTTTTCTATGCAGACACCTGATCAGAGTCTCCA
This sequence comes from Leptinotarsa undecemlineata, assembly GCA_015342065.1. NCBI lineage: Eukaryota > Metazoa > Arthropoda > Insecta > Coleoptera > Chrysomelidae > Leptinotarsa > Leptinotarsa undecemlineata. The sequence goes on along the minus strand of WOGP01000601.1, from coordinate 20,112 downwards.
CTCAATCGCTGCCTTAGGCAAGTGAATGATCTAGTCGTAAGTCATCAAAGTGTTGATTTTTTTTTTGCTGTGATGAATTAAAAATATGGCAGTCGTTTAAAAAAAATGTGCCATATATACCTGTTTTTATTCATGTTTCTCTCAATTTTAGGTGTTTATTTACTCTGTGTATTGTAAAATCATATATTTTATGTACCGTGATATATACTGTATATATATAATAGGGTGTAAATCTGTTGGAATGCCGTTTAACTAAAATCTATCTATCTAACTTGACTTAACCAGTGGAGAAAATTTAGTTTTAATAATTGGCATCCTGTAGATGGTCAATGTTATGTTCTGTTCTCAAAACTCAATAAATTCACCTATTAGTTGAGATATTTTTCACCTATATTGGTTTAACTCTGTTTATTTTTCAAACTGTGGTAGGTTATTAACCCAAAAAACAAGAAACCTTGATACTTCTGACGACAATTCATTACTTTTGTCATAATCGTGGAAAGTACACTAAAAAATTGAATATTTCGGTATTCTATCACAATGTTTGAGATATTTTAAGAAAATAGAAATTAAAACAAAATAATAATTACAATTCAATACAATTTTTTCCATGACACTGAAAACAAGAGTAACTCGTATAAATGATTATAGAAAGTTCCAGTTTGTTGTTCATATGTAATTGAACAAGAGTTTTTATTTGTCTCTATATAATTGTGTTATTGGTTGGGCCAGTTTACAAATAAATTTAAAAATATATTTGCTGCAAGCAAACTGCACACGTTTCAAACCTTAGCAGTGTAAAGATGTGAAGTTTCAATCAGTTTCTGACTTATCATTCAACTGAAAGAAGATATTACATATGTGTTGTCATATTTCTTGTTTTCTTTTCCAGATTGTACATCATTAGAAATGTCCCAATGTCCACTAAGTTTAGTCCGAAGACACGCTGTGAAATAAAGTCATGTTCTTGGTTTCCCATATCTGACTTGCCCAACAACAAAAAAGACACCACCCCTAAAGTAAAAATGGGTGTTAATCCAAATGCTTTCTTTATGGTTTTACCTTTTGTTAAGAGGCTGAAGAACATTTGCAGTAGTACAGCAAAAAAGAGTAGACACAGATCTTTCAGTTTTTGTGAAGAATTGACAAACACACGACCAAAGTACGTATACATTTTTCAGAAGTATGTAGTTATTTTGTGTGAATATTCGAAGTGTACAATCTGAAATTTAAATTGATACATGAAACAAAAAGAACAAGAAACAAGAAGTGAATTTTTATAATGTTCTTGTATCACACAAGTTCGTCACTGAATGTCACAAATATATCTCTATGAAAAAGTTTCTTTGCTTAAAGGAAATATTTCAATGTCAGAAAAAAAATTGTAGTAAAAGTGTTATCAAATTATTAAACCTTGGTAGACACCTCGAACATTTGTCCGTGGCAGCATATCTAAGGGAGAATTTTGGGTGTGAATGTTACAACATGAATAGAATATGAATAGAATAGAATATGTTTATTTCTTCACAATAACTACAAAATATACAATAGTGACAAATCAAACTGATAAACAAGAATAACAATAATTGAACAATAGTAGTTATACACGCTGATTACATCTAAAACAATTATTATGGAAATAAAAAACATGCGTGGCATATTGAAATATTAATGTCTCACAATTCAATATATTCGATAATGTCTGTTGGTATTTTATTGTATAAATGTAAGTTGAGTGAATTTCGAGATGATACATCCAGTCTATAAAATTGAGGCCGCAGGTGTGCACCTCTTCGAGTAGGGTAATTATGAAAGTCACCATTTGTAAGGTACTTAATTTTATTTTTGTGAATCTCTAAAATGTTGTATTCTGATCGATTTTTTCTTTAGCCACAATTAATGTGCAACTCTGGTACCAACATTTCTCATTTATTGTTTTTGTCTAAAAGCAAATTTCTCAAAAACTGTAGAGGAGCGGCAACTTTAATTTGATAACAAAAATGGATTGGTACAAGCAACACAAAACAGGGTGCTATCTGGACTTGCTTGAAATTGGAATAGAAAACGATATCATGCATTGAATTGTTCATTATCTTTAATTCTATTATAAGACCTGTATGGTGCCTAAAGCAACTGCTACTACCAACCCACTACTACCGAATCAAAGCCCAATATAATTATGAATTAGTACCTACCTGGCTGTTCTACAATCTTGAGAGTGCAGATTCAGCATTGTGGCCCAGAATCTGAGAAAAAGGTTTTTTTAGTTACGCAAGGTCCTCCTTGTGTATAACTATACATACACTGTATAACTATACATTTCCTTTCAATTTAGCCAAAACCAAAACTAATGAAAACGAATTTCAAGTAGTGGAGAGGACGTTTTGGGAACCTGATTAGTGTATAACTTCTGCTGCAACATTTTTTGCTGTGTGAGCAGTTCTTTTTCAAAAGATGGTTTTACAAGTAGGAAGCATCTTGTTGAAATTTCTAAAGACCAAGAAGTTTCTAAAATTTATGGCTAGAACTGAGTCAAAAGTTAAAATGTGATAAAACTGATTTTTCATATGAAGTTTCAAGATAGATTTTTTTTATTCTACAATTAATTGCACTACACTAAATACTATTAGGTTGTTTCAAAAGTTTTATACCTTCATAAATGTTTATTCTACTGTGCTGATCAATAGAGAATTTTGTAATCTATACATTGATGTTGTTAAATTTTCCCAAATTTAAATTTTTTGCTTCTTTTCAGCTTATTACTATATGATGTGGTAAAGCGATTTTCGGCAAATATTTCTCTACGACTTTGAATTGAACCAAAGCGCTGCCGAAACAGCCTAAAAATTCAATCAGGTATTTGGCAATGATAGTGTTAATAAACAGTATGTTTGACGTTGGTTTGCAAAATTTCCGAAGATTTTTGCCTCGAAGAGGTATACCTGCAGTAATCTAGCCCATCACAAACGGTGTGTGGGATGGTGGAAGAACTGGGTGTCAACTCCCATGTGGTTTTTGATGGTTTAAAATGTATTGGAAAGGTTAAGAAGCTCGAAAAGTGGGTGCCCCACGATTTGATCAATCGATAGTAATTGTCAAGTTTCGAGGTTTTTTCTTCCTTGCTTTTGCATAACCAAAACGTTCCTTTTTGGGTCAGATCGTCACGCGTGATAAAAAATGGATCCTTTATGACAACAGGAGACGTTTAGGATAGTGGTTAGACAACAATGGCACTTCCCAAAGACGAAGACCCACCAATGGTGATCAGCAGTTGGTGTGATCCACTATAACTTTCTGCAACCAGGCCAGAGTCATATTGCGAGGAAATCGAATAAATGTACCGGAAATTGCGTTAGCGGCAGCTGTTTCTTACCTACAAAAGGCGTCTGATCCTGTTTTACGACAACACCTGTCTGCAGGTTTCACAAATCTCCGTCCGAAAATTAAATTGAGCGTCGAAGTTTTGCACCTCCCACCATACTTCCCAGACCTCCCACCAACTCCCAAACCATATTCTCAAGCACTTCCAGAACTTTCTCATTGGTAGAACCTTTCTCAATTAGTTCCAGGCAAAAGCAGCCTTCGTCGACTTCATCGAATCCCAAATAAACAATTTTTATGTTGACGGAATTAATTGACTTGGAAAAAGTACACTGATTCGAATGGCGCTTATTTAGATTAAATTGAAGTGTTCGCTAAGGTGTTACACTTTAAAGTAGACTCATAAAAACGGACAAAACTTCTGAAACAACTTGATAGATGTTAACATATTGGTCACCTCAGTAACTTTTTTCAATTTTTATATAATATGTTCTGTATAATGAAAACCATGTCTAGAGGGACCTTTTTCAACACTGCAAAAATTTCAAACGTATTTTAACTGATTGTAATTAATTTCACATAAATGGGATAAAATAAGCAGAGGTATCTGCGCTTTTGATCAAAAAAGAAAGTATAAGAAATGTACATGATATTAACACATATAACATTAATAACAATGTTGAATTTTGTCCCAAACTTTGATATTGCATTAATAATGTTGCGAACTATACCAATAACTTATGCAAGTTGGGAAAGGAATGTGTCTAAATTGAAAACTTTTTATGTTCCACTCCCACGCAAAATAATCTTAATTGTTTGGCCATTTTAGCCATTGAGCATAAAATTTCTACTCAAATAAACTTGAAAGATTTAATATAAAAATTGTCAGAAATAAAAGTAAAATGGAAAAATTTCTTATAGCTTTCACAAAGTTAATATCAACTTATTAATTGTTCAAGAAGAAAAAAAACTTCATTCGTGTGGCTTTGCAGTATTAACAATGCAGCAATCTGAAAATTTTGTAACTAGGTTCTGTTTTCAGATACTTTTAATTTTTCCTGCTTTGCCCTACTTGGTTATTAATTATGTTATTTGTTTATTTTTAGGTATATTTTTGTTATTTGTTTTTTTCTCTAAGACAATGTAAAAGCTGCGGTTGGCGCTGCCATGGTATTATTAATAATCACATGAGATAACATCATATTACAAATTTATTATATACAAACATTTTTAAGTTGAAAAGGTACGCCACATATAATTTATGTTCCCCAAATGGGAAACTAGACATAGAGAAGAGATAAACTCTCATCAACAAGAGAAAAAAATGAAAAATCAATACTTTGGTGTCATCTGGTTTAAGATGACTTCACATGAAATCAATAGGTTTATAATTTTTTGACTATCAACATCCAAGCACCCCACACCATTTATGATAATATTTTGTTCATTTTTAAATTCCATTGAATTAATACATTAACTGGCATAAAATTTTCTGTATACTGTAGGTATATTTTTGAAATTTTCTGTAATTTCATTCATTCAAACTCGAATAAGATTGCTTTTCATCTGTAGACACTTCCATAGATTTTTTCAAATAAATATTATCGCCACTTATAGGCACCATCCTATCAGTGTTTGCAATAACTTCTGAATTTTGTAGTAAATGTATCTGTGAATATAATTTGGAGTTTGAGTTATAGTCGTAATTTCCAGTTGTTCTACAGTAGTAATTTGAAAAAGACTATAATGAGAAATCTAGTTGTCTTTGATAAACAAATTCGACACAAATAGTATACCATGGACCCCGAATGGCTAAATGGTGCAAGAGATGACTAACATTCTTCAAAACTTGTTCACATTTCGTCATTGTTTCTTTCATTCATATGTAGAAGGATAGGAATCTGAAAATTTTCACAAAAAACATTTATTCAAGACAAAAATCATTGAACAACACACTTTTTCATGTTTTTATGAACAATGTTTCTTGGAATATGGTTAATAATGTTTCTTGCTGAAAGAAGGTTTGGATTCCAGGATTACAATGTTAACAGATTTGAAATTTAAGATAAGATAATTGAATGCAATATTACAGTTGGTACGGGAATATTTGCTGTAGTGAACAAAAAAAACCAAAATAATTGAGTGGCTACAGTTGAGCGCGCCGAAGTGGATTATACATTATCTTGAAGTATAAAGAATTATCACTTAAAGCTAATTGTTTATACTAACAATCGAAATGTGAGCTTGCTATATTTGAACTTTTTTTCACTACTTATTTTCAAAGTTTATTATTTGTAATCATTAAAATTTTACTTATTTTACTCGTACTAATTCATTTCCATTTCTTTACAAATTGACATCTTTATATACTTTTACATTTCATATTCATTACTTCTTTTAATTTTTTTTTACTGACTCGTCTAAAAATTTTCAACATTTCATTGTATCAGACCTGTTAACATTTTTTAAGACAGTGGAAGTCCAAACCTCCACGTCCACTTAATGAGTAATTGTTTCATGTTCTAGGACAAAGTCCATCCAAAAAACTGACAATTCTGAAACCAAACATATCAAGAAAAAGCAAGAAAAAAAACATCCAAAGAGGCAATTATTTGCTGATTCTCACGAGGATACCAGTATCCAATTTTGCGCCCCTTCCTGGCTGAATTTCAAATTCGATAGAACAGCCATACTGAAATGTATGCCATGAAAACACTTTTTTTGTTGGGAGATATTTCAAAATCTACTTAGAGAAAATCCATGACTGATGGCAAAAATATACAATATGAACAAAGAATTCAAGGAATGTCTCTGTGAATGTGCGTGTAGACATAAAATGTTCGTCAATTATTTTGTTGAATCTCGAAAAGCATCCTCATATGGTTTTGATCATCAGTATCTTGATAAATTGAGGCAGTTTTCATTCCGAATAATGAATAACACTAATTTTTGAAAATTGATTAGGATTGAATTTAAAACACCTAATTATTTTTTCGAAAACGTGAATTAACTTGTCAAGATATTGTATATATCAGTTTCTCTCAAGTTGGGTATTTGTTTTTTTTTAAACACTTGAGGTGATTATAATATATTTGAACTATGTTGGTTTTTATTCTTTTCAAGTTTTTTTTTATGTTGGTTTTAATGGTATAAACTGCTAATTGATGGCTAATGAAATTGAAATCGTTTTTTTTTTTATTTGAAATCAGTAGACATTTTCAGTTTAGGAGATTTTTAAAACAAGTTTAGGTATAATATTTTTGGTCTTTGGTACTACTTCGGAATTTTCAATTTTGGAAAGTACTGAAATACTTCAAAGTGATGAAGCTCGCCCAGTTATTGTATGTATCACATGTATGTTTATAATGTCGAAAATTAAATTTGAAAAATCAGGATTGTTTGAAACTTGTGGCATCTAGTTGGTGCTTAATTTCAACTAGCAATATGAATTCCAAACTTTGTGATTTTTCCTTTTATAACTTGGATAGCTGACCTGATGTGAATAAATATACTTTTTGAGAATCACGCACACGTTTTGTTAAAATTTATAACTGAGGTTTTTTAAGATAAATCGTGACAGAATATATTATAAATAAAATAGTTTTTTCGGGTTGCAGTCAAGTTTTGTTGGCTATTCGAAGAAAATTCTTGTTTTTGTCAAACTTTCTGTGATGCTCACTACCTTCCTCAAAACAAATGAAATATATTAATAAAACAATTTCTAGGACAAACTGATCTACTCAACTAACGTGAAATTGAAAATAATTATCTCCACAAAACATAACACTTTTTGAAGGAAGGGACTGACAGTGACAATAATTTTAGGGAGAAAATTTTATTTAGAAGAATGTTTCAACCATTTTTAAATTATATAGCAGAGTGAAAAATCCAACTAAAAATGACTCGACTGCAACTCCAAAAACTGTTCATCATATATACATATATGCCCAAGTTCTGGTGAGACCTACAATTTTGTAGGTACTCGTGTCAGATACCCGACGATTTGAATGCAGTATGCCTATGGCGCTAATATACAGTGCCACTCAAATTCGTTTCTGTATATGGGGATCTCGTAAACGATAAGAGATAGAGTGTTGGTTGATTTGTGCAAAGTTGCGTATTTTAGAGACCTATTCAATGATGTAAAAAAATCGAATATAGCTCTTTTGGTTCTGGAGATGTAAAAGAAAAACCAAAAAATCTCAAATGATCTTTTTATCTGTATCTTTTTTATTCGCAGACATATTGAAATACATTTTGCTATTAGCACTTGATGTGGGCTATCAGATTATGTCCATGAATCTTTTATACATGGTGTCATCTGATTTGGGCCACCCCCATCTATAAATTTTTAAATACAGACCTGTATGTTTTGTTGTGGTTTTTGTATCGTCGACGTTCACTTCATACTGAGAAATTCTATTTAATTTTATATTTCGGGATGTTTCGGTAATATTTTATTATAATTGGGTGAATTATTCCTTTACAACAATGAACTTCAAATACGAAAACCTTTTATGATTATCTGAAACATATTTACAACAAAAATATATGTGTTTTGATAAGCAGAAAAAAAATGACTAATAATTACCGAAATGAATACTATAATTGTAATGAAAATTGAAATGAAGTAATTTATATACACAAAAAAATTAATGACACAATAAATGTTCGAATTGGGGTCCTTCCATTTCGAGACATTTTTGAACTCGGTTTTTCATATTACTTATTGCCCTTAATACACTTCTTTGCTGCATTGTTGCGAAAGCATTCAAAATCCTCAATCTCAAGTCTTCCATATTTTTTATCTCTCTGCCAGCGTAAATCCTATTTTTCAATGTCCCCCATAGAAAATAGTCAAATAGTAAGATCTGGGGAACGTGCAGGCCACCTTATTGGCTCATTATTATTTCTGGAACAAAGTTTTATGCGGTTGACGCCTTTTGGGATGAATTTCCATATATCGTTGGGCTGTAGCATAAGTGTTTCTACGGTTTTCATAATGTCCCGTTTTTCTTCAGCGGAAAACATCATTTTCACTCCAATAAATTCAATGATATACAATAAATATGGCAAATGTCAAAATATTATCGAAAATTGTTCTCATAGTCTACTGAGATTTCATCAGTATTAAACATGGTAACTAAAGACATCAGTAACTTATAGGTAAGTAGTAAAGTTACTAACGAAAATGTGGTGTTATGATCTTTCTATCTCCAAGAATCACTTATGGTGCATAGAGAAACGTGGGTATTGCTTCCATTTGATCTGTTGACATATGGATAGATCTTAATATTTTTGATAATTTTCTATGGAGGACATTGAAAAATAGTATTTACGCTGGCAGATATATATAAAATATGGAAGACTTGAGAAACAGATTTCAAATGCTTCCGCAACAATACAGCACAGGAGTTTATTAAGGGTAATAATTAATATGAGAAACGAGTTCAAAAATGTCTAGATATGGAAGGACACCAATTTGAACATTTATTGCACCATTAATTTTTTTGTGTGTATATAAATTACTTCATTTCAATTTTCATTACTATTATAGTGATCGTTTCCGATGTTATTATTGTTATCATTTCTTTTTCTGCTTATCAAAATACATATAATATCTTTTTGTTGTAGATATGGTTCAGATAATCATAAAAGGTTTTATTATTTGAAGTTCATTGTAGAAAACGCTCAGAGCAATGGAAATGTGAAAAAATATGAATAAGTACCTAAAAATTTAAAACAAACTCTCGAAAAAGTATACGGTATATAAGGAGACGTGAAAGCTACTATTGTGTTTTTATTTAACTCAGTCGACCATTAATCAGGGCCGTAATTTAAAAGGGAATAATTCACCCAATTATAATAAAATATTACCGAAACATCCCGAAATATAAAATTGAATTGAATTTCTCGGTATAAAGTGAACGTCGACGATCAAAAAACTACAACAAAAAATACAGGTCCGTATTTAAATATTCAAAGATGGGGGTTGCCTAAGTCTGATGACACCCTGTATAAATGATTCATTGACACATTCTGATAGCACACATGAAGTGTCAATAGCAAAATGTGGACAGATTTTCAATATGTCTGCGAATAAAGAAGATACAGGCAAAAAATAATTTGGGATTTTTTGGTTTTTCCTGTGTATCTCCAAAACCAAAGAAGCTATATTCGATTTTTTTTACATCATTGAATAGGTCTCTGAAATACGCAACTTTGCCACAATTTAACCAACACTCTATCTCTTATCGTTTACGAGATCCCCATGTACAGAAACGAATTTGAGTATCCCTGTATATTAGTGCCATAGGCGTGCTGCATTCAAATCATTTACTCTCAACGAATTGAATAAATGATTAATAGGGCTGTTACATCTGTCAAATTTTTGGTGAATTTATTACCTTTGTCAGGACAACTAAAGTAGATTGTGTCTGAAGACTGTATCGAGGAGAAATACATACATATAAGAAAATAAATATTTCAAAATAAAATCTCAAAACATTTGTCTCTCCCAACTACCTTACAGAGGTTAGTCTCGCAGATGTTTCTCATTTATCCAACAGCTCTACCATACTGAAATTATTCGAGTAGTTCACCTACAGACTGATTTTGAGGTATTGCCTCTCATTAGTGTAGGAAAGGTCCAATTCAAACAGCAAAGTGCCTGGGACTCGATTAATTTCAACGCGGCTCGACTACATGTATGAAACCTTTGTTTAAGAGAAATATTATTAACTGGCAACAGCTCCATCTCGTGAACAAGGCCCAAACAAGAGCTTTGTTCGCGAGATGACCAAGGTTTCATACATGTAGTCGAACTGTGTTGAAGTTAATCAAATCCCAGGCACTTTCCTTTTTGGGTCAGATCTTTCCTGCACTGATCCAGGTAATACCTCAAAACGGTCTGTAGGTGATCTACACAAATAATTTCAGCATATTCCTGCTGCTGTATGAACGAGAAATATCCACGAGACTAACCTCTGTGAGGTATCTTGCATACATGTTTGTCGGGTATAAGTCAATATTCGGCGTAGTATTAAGTGGGAAACTAGTTGTTTTCCAGCATTTACCAGAACCTAATGTGTACTTAGTTGGGAGAGACAAATAGACAAAATAGATTACAAGATTTTTCTTATAAAGATATAAATATGGAAAACTTACTTACGAGAGTAATACAGAAGTCAAATTTTGACAGTGTATCATGTGGGAAATTTGATAATAATTTGAGTTTCGAATAATATATCTCCAACACCATTATCCTGTCACTGTTATTTTCATTTTTTTTTTTCTCAAAATGAGACGCACTTTCTGTATTTTATTAAAAAAATTGTTTCAATTGGGGAATACTGAACAATGTATATATCTAGCGATTTTTGGCGTGACCCGACGATTTCCAATGTTTAATATTTCTTAAATAATAATTGATTTGAAATATTTTCTTCAAGAGTGTGAATACGAAGGTAATGGAAACATGCTAGATCTATGAAGAGAAAGATTCAGTTCTCTTCTGTTTCCTCGTTGCTTTCATCATTTTTTGTGCAATTCAAAATAATTTTGTATACTTAATCATAACAAGGTTATAAAAGTGGTTTTAGAAAAACGCATTCAGTTGTATCACAGTATTTTTTTTTATTTCGTAGAATGCTTTATTAATTGTTACTTTGTATTTCTGTTACAGTCAGGAAATAGTCAGTAAATTACTAGAAGGTTTAATAAAGGCTGACTAATTTAAGTAATTTCACAATTATTTGTTGAAATTTACCCAGTCATTATCAAAATAAATTATATTTTATGAAGATTTTATTAGTTTTTATTTTGACTATGTCCCAATAAAAAATAAAGAAAGAGTTAATTAAATAATAAAACTGCATATTTTCATATAACTACATAGCTATAATGTGAAATAAAACTTTGGTATTTTTCAGCTATGTGTCAAATAAAATTTTCTTGTTATGTATTAGTAAAACTTGATAGTGAAACAAGAAAATTAAATGATAATAAAAATATCTATGTATAAACAAACAACATTTTGGAAATCATGAACACTACCAAAAACAGTCGATCTTAAACATACCTAGGTTACATTCAGTTGTCGGACTTGAATCATTGCCTTAAGTTCTGCAAGGTAATATCTTTCATTTTAGCAGGTAAGTTATTGTATATTTTAGCTGCATTGTAGGAGAAACTTTTTTCATGGATAAGGGAAATTACCGATCTCGAAACTTCATGAGTGAAGGTAAGGATATACTTTTCTCGTATTTGCTTCATGTGCAAAGAGCCAGAGTCTTCAAAGGAACTGATGTGATTAGCTCTCAGTAAGGCAGGTCTGTAGACATCGCTGTAAGACACCCTTGTGAATATCAGGCTTTCACATAACCTCAATCTCAAGCCTATAAAAAGCAATTGCCTGTATGGAAACAATTGCTGTGGTGCACTGTAGAATGTTTTGCATAGGTAACTGGCGTGTTTATTGAATCTAACATCGATATCTAGCAAAAAACCCAAATATTTTTCTATCAAACACAAACAATAGGGTCGTTATTTATATAAAACGAGAAAGATTTTCGAATTACAAAAAACATCAATTGAGATTTTGTTGAATTTGAGTTTCAAGTTGTGAGCACTTAAAATATTAAACACTTGCCATTTTGAACCTTGTTTCATAATGCTACTGATTAGGTCATATTCAACGTTTACCTGCTGTCCAAGTACTGACTATGCAATTGTTTTTGAAATTCTACCTTTTATCTCATTTAACATTAATCAATTGAGTGAGGTAACTAATAATGTTGCATATAAAAATTATAGTCCAGTGTGTACTATTACTACAAATGAAGCTACGTTAGCAAAACACATCTAGAATAAAAAAAATATATAAAAATTGTATTATTTTCATGAATAGTGTCATTGATTTTCATCAAGTGATTGATTAGTCCAACCATAATCATTAACAATAAACAAATCAAAGTTAACCTTGTTGGTGACTTCATCAACTGATCTAAATTAAAAGAATCTAATAAATTAGGTAATAAATCACTTTTACGATATCGTGTGAGCAAATCAACGTTGAGATCTACAATACTGAAAATACCACTTTCAGATCCTCTGAATTCACTCTAACTGTTCATCAAGAAAGCTGAGGGTGGATGGTAAACAACGGATATACTTGTTGATTTATGTTTATATTTGAAGGATAGCCACAACATTGGAAAATAGATCTGTGGGCTTCAAATTGTTTCTAATGTAAAAAGCTACACCACCTTCTCTAATTCTTCTATCAGCACAAAACAATTTGAAGCCGTTGATTTCTATACTACCCGAGTCCATTGAGTCGTCAAACTATGTTTCACCCAATGCAACAATATCAGTACCAATATTTAAAAACAAAATACGCGCTAGTGAGCATGATCGAATAGAACCTGAGGTACCAAACGTTTCGTCTCCTACTGCGGCAGACACCATGTGCGTTTATTGCGACAATGAAATTTATATCTCGTAAGGAATGATTGTTCGTTACTGATGAATCTGGATGGAACATCTAGAACGACGGCGAACATCGATCATTCAGGAAACGTTGGTTGGACTATGCGCACTAATAGCCACCTCACAATTGGTTTATAGATACCAGTGGCGGCCGGCGTTATTTTCTTTAGGGCACGATTTACAACACTACCCCTTCCCTGAGGTTGTTCGCTCCAAACAACATTCCAGGAAGGAACATCACGGACTCATGTAATTTTCAGATAGGCTGCCATACAATACATCTCTCGGAAGTTTCAGTTTTCGACCAGATAACAACACGGATGGTAACGTATTCATAAAAAAAATTATTGTGAGATTTTCACTAAGCAGTTTTACAAAAAAGCAACATGTGTATGTATTGTATGGTGAAGTGCGCGTTGCGATTTTGTAAAACTGATTAGTGAAAATCTCACTATAAAATGTTTTTTGAATACGTTTATTATGTATTTTCATCAAGTATCGGCCAATTCCATACCATAAGGTACTTGTTATTGGATGTGGTCATAGGGAGTGGTCCCAAAATGTCTACTGCGATTATCTCGAAAGGGCACTCACTGAGGTACTTTTTCAACTTTCCTCTTTGCCTTGTCCTCAGACCTTTTCTCGAAGAACACAGGTCAGAACGCTCACACCTCTCTTCCACGTCTCGACGGCAATTGATCCAACAGTTCCTCTCACGCACTCCAACGCAGTGCAACCATCGTGGATCTATTCGAGTATATTGGGTATACACGACTTTGGAAGGATCATCTGAAATTTGCTGGTCTTTCCATCCGGGCTTTTCCATTTCCAGTGAGTAGGTCATCTCTAATGCTCATGGAGTCCCATTGGAGCCAGTAACCCTTTACTTGCTGGCCATGCTTGGAAATATCTTGCCTTTTCGAACTCGCTCTCCTTTGTCAATCCATTCTCGTACAGTTTTCAAGACTTTAAAATTATACCATCAACAGACACACTGCACCCATCAATACGACCGACTTAGCTTTTTCCATAGGATGAAAATATTACATTATTTTCTGTTGGCCATGGTAGAGTGATATTCTTGATATTGATAGTGATATTCTTTGAGAGCGCGTTGAATAAAAAGCTATACAACATGGAAGCTAATTGTTCGGGAACCGTGAAGCATCCGAAACTGACAGCATTAAATAGAAATGAAAAAACAATTGTTATGAATGTTTATAATTCTTTAAGAATACAATATCCGCCCGAAATAAAAAGTAAGGAGGAAGTAGTGCAAAGTAGTCAATAGATAGACAATTTTTAGAATTCTTAGGGAACTCCAGGAAAACAAAATATTTTTGGAGCCAAAAGTTCTTTGGGACATAGCAGGTAGAAATATCTCAGTGACTTGAGACCGCATGTTGCTTTCTTTGATGTACTAGCATGTTTGCATTTTTGAGATTCTTTCACTTTCACACAATACCGAATGTACTATAGTTGATCAGACCCGGATCTAGCGGGGGCCTATGCCCCAGGCGGCAAGTTCATGGGGCGACCAAATTCACAATTAACAGACGAATGGACAACTCATCATTGACTTAACTTTAACCCACACTAGGCACGAACATTTTTATTCGAGAGGCGCGTAGGCATTCTTGTTTACTATTTCGTACTTGTCGATCATATTAGAGATTGGACAGTGTCGAGGCCAATCTTATGATAATGGGTCCAAGATGGCCGGCATTTATGAAGGAGTACAAGTCAGAATTGCAGAAAGGAATGAGCTGGCCGAGTTCGTGCCGTATTTGGCTCACTCCTCAAATCTTGTTGGTGTTCATAATGCCAGGAAGATATTAACCCATTTGGACTGATTCGAAAAGTATTTTGCTTTTTTGTTGACTTCACTACTAGGTGGGACATTATGAGAAAATACTGTTAAAACAAATTTAAAAGGAAGAAGTCAGACGTGAAGCTAAGTACCAAGCAGGTAATCTCTTAACAGCTATAAAGAATGTTTAATTCTTAATTTAACTATTTGGTTGAATATTCTCCGTCAAATCAATCAAGTGAAAAACATCTTGATGAGATGTCTGAAGACGAATTACAAACACTCCAACCTGTTTTACTATTTTCTAAAGAAATAATGATAGTATTTGATCGAATTATATCAAAAATTAAAAAGAGATTTGATTGTGCTACCATGCTGAATTTGAATTTTGATTTTCTTAATGGTACTAATATTTTGAAAAATTCAACTGAAGAACTGCAAAAATATGGAGCAGGTCAGGCTCGAAAATACTAGCGAGATTTTAGACAGCGTTAAATTATGTCAGGAATTCTCCACTTTTATTTGGTGATGTAGAAAATGCTAATGATTTCTATATATGGAGTAGATCTACGAGCATAATTTGCATTATGCTTTTCCTAATATTTGTATTCAATCCAATATATTGCTTGACGACAGCACACTTTTCTCGTTATATCATTTGAATTCTAGGACATCGGCTGCAGATGCACATCTTCACCGGCAGCAGGAGTTTGCATATCTTAATTAGGATCTAGAAATTGGGGTGAAAATAATCAGGTTCAATTCAATGCTACGAAAACCTATTCTTCAAAAAGATAAATAAATGTCTCCGAACCGGATACAATAATGTCAGGTCAGACAATTCCGCTTTCTGCTTGTCAAAAGTTTGGAACATTGTTTCAAACCAGAAAACTGTACACACCTCAGGAACTTTTGATGCTTCATAGTGTCAGTGATTTTATCTTGAAAAAATTGCTCTTTGAATTTACTCTATCCTTTTATTTTAACAAACTGATTAAAAATTATTTGCAATCTTCTATGAGCCAAGAACGCTTATCGAGTCTTGCAATTTTTAGCGATATAAAATCGAATTTTGAGTTGAATTATGAATAGGCCATAAATTTATTTGCTGAACAAAAAGATCGAGGAGTAAAATTGTAATTTCAATTCACAATATCCGATAATATATTTGATTTTTATTTTTATTATACATATTTTTATTTCAAATCCTATGTGCTATGTATAAAATATATATCCTACACGTTCATGTCTAATACAGGTCTGTAAATAAATATGCTTAACAGAGAAAGAACAGAGATGGATGCATTATTTAGGAAAGGCGTATGTCCAAATGGAAATCAATTAGTGGACATCCGATAGCTGAAATTATAAAGGTGAAAATAAATATAAGTGGGTGGAGGCGTCATTTTTCAGTTTTTGCACCGCCTGATCCGGGACTGTAGCTGATATATTTGGTGGAACCGCAGTATCGTATACACGATTTTTTTTTTGGTATTGTTATCAATTTATTTTCAAGAATGGTTTATAAGTTTTTATTTTTGGGATTTAACGCGGATTCATACACCCTTAAGAAATCAATCGATAATATTGTTATCACATGACGAAAATATGCATTTCAACGACTTGAAATGATTGAAGAAGAACAATTCCATATTTAAATTTGAAAGCTCCCTGTAGTACTCGACCAAGAAAAATTAGGAATATTATTTTCTTCACTTTCCGTGATTTGTTACCATACAATTTGTGAAATGGTGGAAACATTAATACCTGGCTAACTCAGCAGAAAACTCAATATTGAATAAATTCAGCAAAATTATTTTTGATCACGTATCTAAAGTATCATGTTCAGTCACACTTCTTTAAAAAAATATCTGGAGAGTCTTTAATAATATTTATCAGTTATAAAATTCAAAATATGTTTTGTTAATGTGGCCGAAGGTAGGTTTCTCATTTTAAAGCATTTTCCAATCCCCTCATCATTTTATTTTTACCAGTAATTGAGCAAAATATTCTTGATACTACCAAGTCCAAGAAAAATAACCACAGTTTATATGCATTTGATATGGACATTACAATTATTATAGAAACTATAGATATTATTCTTGAACAACTTACAAATTTAATTTAATACAAAAAGTTATCTCACAATGGCTTTAGAGGAACTGGAATATCACTTACTGAGTCTTATCTACCAAGTCTCTTATGGTGGTATTACTTCTGAATTAATGCAGGTCGCCCTTCGTGTACCCCAATGCTCTGTTATCGGACTGATACTTGTTATTATTCACATTTGAATTTTTGCATCTCAATAAATGTTTCTCATTTTCTAATGACACACCTCTAATCAGCTCCACAGAGCAGAATAGAATAGAATTTATTCATCATTATAACATCATACACATATATAACATATACATTACTGGTATAATATTTATCAGACTAGTCACAGAAACTGAAGAAGAATCAGCTTATACATTAAAATCTAAAAATACTTCGACATTGTAAAAAGAATTTTCTAGGAGAAGGAGCTTTTTTGAATATATATTCAAATTACTCTTTATCATATCAAGTGTAGTGTAAAGTTATTAGGCATTGCATTGGATGAAAAATTAAGTGAGGGCACTGAGAAAAAACTTGTTTATTTGTCCCCACAGGCACTATGCAAATACAAACATCCTGTTTCAAACTTTCTGTATATACATTGAATCTCAAATCTATTCAAAATACTTCGCCAGTAAGTTAAAAATCTTAGTTTGATAAAATTTACCAAGAAAAAGCAATATTCCCTCGAATACTAATTCTGTTTCCTTGAAGAATTTCAAAAGGCCAATATTTAATATATTATACACTGAATTAAGCACATTATGTAAGTTTTTTTTTCATTTCATTCATACTTTCATATTTTTGAACTATCCAATTGACTGTCTTTATTTATAACTTTTATAACATGCATTGTTCATCCTTTCATTTTATAGACCTGCTACAAATGTAATGACCTTACTTGTGGACTACATGTTTTCTGAAACAACAATTTATTCAGTGAATAGCATGCAAACAAAAAAAATGCATGGGAAAAGTATTACTTAAATATTATTTTCCAAAGGAACCAACAGCAAAATCAACAGTGATTTGATGAATTGAGTATATGGTATTACAATATTTAGGCCCAACCATCCAATAATTCTCATAGGCACATTAAAAAGTTCATGACTCCAAAAAATATTACACACACTGAGGTGATTCTGATTGGTCATAAGTGCTTCCATCTAGAAACATTTCTGGACATCTCCATTTGGAATACCCTGTATAGATGAAATGAGTAAGAAATCTGAACATTATATGGTTCATAATTTGATATGTTCGAGACTATAGAAAATGCTTTTACTTTCAATTTATTTATTTTCAAGATTTTTATATAAATAAATCATTTCAACACCTAATCAAAGAATAAATCAACAAACCTGGAATGAAATATGGAGAATTGGTGGTACATTTTGATACAAAAGCAACTGGCAGAATTAATCAAAACCTCTAATTAAATACCTGTGTATTTTTAGTGATTCTGCTTTCATCAATAAAAATGAAAAAGTATATTGAAAATGCTTTTCTACACTTCACCTAAAGTAAGTGGAAGTAAAAGTTCCAAAAATGTTAACACATTATTTCAAATCAAAATAAATCATTTTTTACTATTGCACAGTGTTTTATAAACGGTCAACTTAGATATGTGCTTGGCACACATAAACTTGTTGAGTTTAAATATGTACATTCAATGTTTTCAGAACAGTAGTTTCTAAAAAACTTGATATAATGGGAATTATTTTTTGTTTGCATTCAAATCATTTAAATTGTACATATGGTTTCTTATCTGTGAAGAAATTTTTCAGTATGAAAACCTGGCCAAACGCTATTGTTAAAATAGCTAAAGTCTCCACTATAGACCAGTATAAGACTCTTTCATTCAAATCCTCAGCACGTTTCCTTCCCTGAGCCTCTCTCAGACGATGATGCGTCTGATAGTCCAAAATGCTACTCAATGACTTGTGAATTTCTTGGGCTGATGATTCTAACTGTAAAAAAAATTATATATTGATTTGGTAAATATTTGTTCCAGACTCTCGCTATTTTTTGAAAAAATGTTCAAAATAGACTTTCATATTCTTGTCTGCTAATCATAAATCTGAAGTCAAAACTTGGAGCTCTAATGTACTTTCAGAGATATACTAACTTAAAAGTTGAAACATCGGCTATTTCAGGAACTTATTTAATAACTAACTAAAAGTACTAGAAGGGAATATTTACTATCGATTTTTGAATATTCCCCTTTTACCTGAGTAAGAACTGTAGCGTGTTCACCCATACCAGGCAAAGGCTGCTCATCGCCCACTTGGAAATCCATATATACAAGTTTGTGTGAAAATGTAGAAAATTCATTACTAAAGCACACTTTATAGATGCCCGACGTTTGAGCTACAAATGTATGAGAATCAAATTGCATTTTGACCTGTTTGTACAAAATATTTCCTTTTGGATCTTCCAAAATTACATCTACATCATACTGGCCACCAGTTACAACCTTTAAAAGGGAAAAATCAATAGTCAAAAATAAAGTACCAAAATCACGACTTTTTGTCATTAAATACCTGAAACTCGAGTGTACAACTAGTATTCTTATTAATCTCCTCGTAAAAACAATCTTTGGCACTATCTGGCAATTCAAAAGTTAATTCCGTGGATAAACTGTATTGCATAAGTCCGAAAAAAAGAATGATCACCCAGGAAAAATTTTCCATTTTTGGTTGAACCTGAATCTTTTGTTCAATGGACCTAATTTCAGATATTTTTTAAAAACATAATTGTTAAACAAAGTTTTTTTAATTTGCTACCCCCACAAATATGAAGATTTTGTGAGTAATGACGTTTCGATTTTGAAGATAATTTAGCTAGGCTATGATGTGGAATTCCGAATTTCATCTGTCATCAGGGTTGCCACTCGATACCTTATTTTCGTACTGAAATTTAGATAATTTAGTTATAAATTCAGCAATTTCGCAACTTTTATGTGATGGAATTAGAGTTAGCCGATACTTAATGGAAATCCATAACTCAAGTAACACTTGAGATTTTCACCAAACGTTCTCAAAACCGCAACACGTATTCTTGTATGAACATGCCTGAACAAGCTGTTGTATAGTGAAACACGTGTTCTGGTTTTGTTAACGGTTCTGTGAAAATCTCACAATGAAGTGTTTTGTTTGTGCGCATACTCCATATATCAAGGTCAATTTTCAGAGACTTGCTTAGACTCTTAGAACTAAAACCCAAGTTTTACAACTGAACGGTCTTCGGCCTGAAAAAGAAATGTTTAAAATATGTTTTCCGTTAATCAGCTGTCGCCCCCATACGAACGACAACTCTCAGAAGTTGAGAAACTTGTGCGAGCTAAAGACTAACGAGGTCTTACCTTTTAACGTGTGATTCCTAACACGATT
>WOGP01000600.1:0-23239 GCA_015342065.1 Leptinotarsa undecemlineata | reverse complement strand
TTTAATCAGAATAGTTGATGATACTATCCTAGCACTTGACTCGTATGAACCTGTAAAAAACGTCGACTTCTAATTGAAATAGTATGACCTAAACGTTGCGAGCCTGTAAAAAATGTCGATTTTTAATTAGAATAGTTGATGCTATGGTCAAAACAGTTGACTCATACGAACCTTGTGGATAGTATGAAAAAATTGCTACTAGCCTGTAAAATGCGTCGACATTTAATTGAAATAGTATGGCCGAAACGCTACGAGCCTATAAAAAAATGTCGACTTTTAATCAGAATAGTTGATGATACTATCCTAGCACTTGACTCGTATGAACCTGTAAAAAACGTCGACTTCTAATTGAAATAGTATGACCTAAACGTTACGAGCCTGTAAAAAATGTCATATGAGTAGTCATATGAACATGGGAAAAAATGTTGACTTTAAATTAAAATAGTGAATAGTATGATCAAAGCGCTACTAGCCTGTAAAAAATGTCGACATTTATTGAAATTGTGGAAGGTATGGCCGAGACACTCAACTCGTACAAACCCGTAAAAAAATGTCGACTTTTAATTAGAATACTGGATAATATGACGGGAGAGGGAAACACAAACAGAATACAATCTTCATTATTATCATATGGTAACAATTGTGAATTCTACATCCTCTCTTCTTCACTCAGCATCTGGTATACCACAAGGACTTTCAGCGGTCTGCAACTGTTTGGTTTATTGATCAGGTCTGGAGACCTTGAGGACCATTCTGTCGGCCCTCAACTACCAGAACAACTCTTCAGAAAATAAAATTGTTTCCAATAAATGGTCTTTGTTTGGCAAATCTGCTAATTAAAACAATTACTCACCATTGAGATGGACCCTGCGGATTTCCGGCACCGTACAGAGGAGATCATTGAGAATGTGAACGATTGTCGAGATGTCACGGCGAGGTCGACCCTTTCGGTCTTGTAAGGCTGGGTTGAGGGACCCGCTAAAAGTTCCTGAATAGATGCCATCCTTTCGTACTGAAAACGAAAAAGGACATTACCTTTACTGAAAAACTAACGAAAGACGTATATCATATATTTAGAAAATACAGGTTAACAACTAACGACCAGATTTGGGTCCGTTACTGTATATATGAATATGAATTAGGTTCTAGTATGAATTGTTACTCAAGTATTTATTACTGAATAAGGTTATAAAAAGTGATTAAAAGTTAGAAGAAGAAAACTTTCAATCAATTGGACGTCAATATACGAGGTCTGTTCAAAAAATAAGGTGAATTTTCATTTTTATCAAGAAATATTCATTTATCCATCAACTTCTATTTTGTTCTTTCCAAATTAGTCCCCCTCAGATATTATACTTGTGATAGAGTTTTTTCCAATTCATTTTAAAAATCCTGATTAACCTAACGAAACTATGATATCCACCTTAAATTTTCAACAGGCCTCATAAGTAAAACATTTTATAACATCTGTATATCTCCAGAACCAAAAGAGTGGAATTCGATTTTCATGATATTATTCAATAATATCAGAAACTAGTAAACTTTGCCACAATTTAACCGACTCCCTAACATTCACCATTTACAAGATTCCCCATGCATAGACTTGAATTGTAATACCCCTGTATATAAAAGAGGCCTCAAAATTGAACCCTGGAGAACACAAATATAGTGAGTAATATTTGATATTGCTCACAATATCACACATGTTGTGTAGGAGACACAATTTTTTTCTTATGAAAACAAAAAATATGTCAACTGCATCAGTTGAATTTCTCAAATAATTTGGTTTTATTGTACGCATAAAATATGAGTTGGAAAAGTTACAATATGCAATGGACATACATACCCATTTACACTCTGATATGCCACAATTACCATACAAACAACTTGCATTGATAACCATGAGCAAAGTTTACTTGATTGTATGAAATCACTGAATAGAATATATATGCAAAGTTCATTGGAATGAACGTTGCATTATCATTTGTTCGATATTCAATGAATTCTGAAAGTATGGAAGGAAAATAAACCCCTGAACGATGTGAAGACCCTAAAAATAATCTAATGAATTGTATTCATTTGAAACTCATAATTTGAAACAGATTTTAAAACAAACACATCTTGAAAAATTTTCACTGAAGGGTAGTGAAAGAGGCTTTATTTTTAAATTGTTTTATTTAGCTTGCCCTGCTTGTTTGTTTATTCATTTGGGTCAAATTTAGTAATTCAAGTTTGACGCCCTTCTTGTTGCAAAATTAATCTGAAATTTGATATACACATTCAGTTTTGATGACAATACAATTTGATGAATTCTGCATCATTGTAAATTCAAGATGGCCGCAGCTACAATATGGCGGATTAGACATTTTTTCAGAACTACCTCAATATAGGTATCAAATAACAGGGCAAGTTCAAAATAGGTATCAAATAACAGGGCAAGTTCAAAATAGCCGCAGCTACAAAATGGCGAATTACACATTTTTTTCACAACTATCTCAATATGGAAGAGAATAACAGGGCAAGTTTAAGATGGCCGCAGCTACAAAATGACGGAATACACATTTTTTCACAACTATCTCAATATAGATATCGAATAACAGGGCAAGTTTAAGATGGCCGCAGCTACAAAATGGAGGATTTCACATTTTTTTCACAACTATCTCAATATAGAAGAGAATAACAGGGCAAGTTTAAGATGGCCGCAGCTACAAAATGACGGAATACACATTTTTTCATAACTATCTCAATATAGATATCGAATAACAGGACAAGTTCAAGATGGCCGCAGCTACAAAATGGCGGATTAAACATTTTTCTCACAACTATCTCAATATGGAAGAGAATAACAGGGCAAGTTTAAGATGGCCGCAGCTACAAAATGGCGGAATACAAATTTTTTCACAACTATCTCAATAAACTAAAAACTACTAACTAAACTAACAAAATCATTAGGGAGGTCCTAGGTAGCAGTCATCACACCACTCTCCTCGGCAATCTACGGTATTGATCGGATGAAAAATAATAAAACCGTTAGGAGTAGTATTCACAAATTAACTCAGGATACCCTACGCCCAACGATTTTAGCATTCATATGATCAACACCATAAATTGCTGAGGAGAGTGGTGTGATGACTGCTACCTAGGACACTCCGAATGATTTTTTTGTTTTTAGTAAATTTTTCAATAAAACCGTTCAATATACAATTTTGTTTTCACTTATTTTAATTTTTGAATTACCAAGCAGTCAAATTGTTGGTCAAACCGGACGGTACCTTAAAACACGAGTTTCAAAACACATGAGAAACTCTAAGAAACTTAATATAAAAAACCCCACAGCTCTCATTGAACATGAAAAAGAATATGAACACATTTTTTATTTTGATTATCCAACTATTTTAGATGTTCAACCGTATTTATCCAAAAGACTTTTGAAGGAAATGATACATATCCTGAAATGCGATGGTGTTAACACTAGAAGAGATGTCAATGGCCTTAATACTGCATATTTCAATTTGATAAGTAAAATATCTGAATAATTTACACTTCTCTCATTCTTTATCTTTCTGCCATTGCTTGCAATGTTTTTTATTTTTATTTCTTTGAAAATGTATCTAATACGTCTGTTGCTTTTTAAAATGTAATATTATCAACACGAAAAAACTACTTTTCGGCGAGTATATTAATTAAGAACTCATTATTTATTGTGAAATTGAAACGACAATAATCGTATAAGTTTTGTGGAAGGTATATTTATGAAAATTCATTGTTACAGTCAAATGAAAGTTTGTTACAGTGCTCTGAGCAAGAAATGATTTGTAAAAGAATTATGGGAACATATTTCAAGATCATTAAATCGAATTTATTTAGATTAAAATAGATAAAAATGAGAAATAAGAGGTCTGCTACTCACTCCTTCTATCTTTCCCGGAGAAAACGTCGGAGGACAATTTTCTGAGTGTGTGCTGGAGATTGCGCGAGGCCTGCAGGAGACTCGGGGGGCTGGACGGGCGCGGCTGGGATGGACCCGCCGTAGGGGCACCTGAGGACGACGAAGAAGACCCACCACTCGAAGACGTCGATTTGATTGACGAAATCGTGCTCAGCTGCAGTTGGATGACCATCATGTGGTCGCCGAGTCGCATGCTCAGGTTGAGGGGAGCCTTGCCGCAAAGGAACTCGTTCACTTGCGTGTCGTTCAGAGATTCTAGAGCTTGAAGTATGCTCGTCTCCGACCGATGGGCCTGGAAAACAGTCAAATTTACATTTCAGTTATTCGTTGTAATCTTAAAAGGTGGTTGCCTTACTTGAGAAGAGCCTCTTATGAACTTTTTTGATACCAAAGCTTGGGATACATAATAATAATAACTGTATTCATCTTTTAGATCATTTACATGATATTAGACATGTCATAAATAAAAAAAAAACAATACTAACAGCCCACAGTATAAACATAGATCGAACACTTGAGACAGGTAGATCACTTATATAAATAGAGAAAAGCAGTGGACCTAAAATGGATCCCTGCGATACCCCAAGGATAATATCTTGAAATCAGATACTGCATTATTCACAATCACCATATCTTCCATAAAACATATTATCCGTTCAATAAAGAACCCTCTAATGCTGTTGTTATATAATTCACTAAACGTTAATTCACTTTTTACTGAATCAAACACCTTAGCTACTACTACTACTACTACAGATTTTTTCATTCTATTTCGTTTGGGTTTTGCACTGAACATAATTCTGCCTAAATTATTAATACTTATGAAAGCTGTTGTTATTTTGTATTTGAAAAAGTAATTTTGAATATTTTCTGAAAGTTTACCTGATTAATTATTGCTACTATATGTACTATTGTAAATTTGTTAAACTCAATGCCAAGGTCATATAGTCAAATCAAGATGATAAGTACCTACGTGATTTCCTTGAATTTTTTTGCAGTAAATATCTATTTAGGTTTAATAATTACAAACAACCTTCCAAAATCAGTTCGAAATTACTTTCTTCTATGTACTGACATGATGTATAAGAAAAAACTGAACTGATTTACAAGCAATTAAATAATAAACTGCACACGTTAATATAGTACTTTATCGATGTTGAATTAGGTAATGTTGAACCTTGATTTACAATCATGAATTGAGTAAAGAATGTTTTCAAGAAAATATATCAACTGTTACATCTCACTTCCGAAATTCTGATTCAGATTATAGATTCAGCCACATAAAAAATTTACTTGGAATCAATTCGGCTTGTCTATTTAACAACAACAAGCTAACCACATATGACCTTCAAAATCATTTTCAAATCGATACTCATATTCATGCTGGATTGGTAATAGGAACATCAAACAATTCATTGTATTTAATGTATGCACAAATATCACATTATTATTCTTTGATGAACCCAAAAATCAAAAGACAATCAAAGACATTACAAACATTATGATAAACTAAACAACAGGAGAAATTCAACAATAGGTTGCCAAAATTGTATAAAAAAAGTAAAGAATATAGATGAAACAAAAATAAAAACCTAAATATCGTCACAGCACATAATATACAAATGTAATAATTTTAAAAGGAACAAATACATATATTATTTTGCATTGGAGATTATCATTAAGAATTATCACCCCAACAGTCATCCAAACTATAAAAAAACATTTTTTATTGAGAATATTTTCGTGTGATTCTCAAAGATTTTATCTGACTTGATTGTATATGTCAATTTATTGTAAAGTGAGAGCATTATGCTAGGAATAGCACGTCGAAAGGTAAGACCTCGTTAATCATCAGCTCAAATAAGTTTCATTGTGTTGCATGCAGCATCTTTGTCTTTTAGCAGTGAAAAACAAACACAAAACAGGTAACGATTGTGTTCAATCAGAGAGAGTTCATCTCTGCATTGACGAGAGATAGCTATAAAAATATAAGTCGAAATCTAAATCTGAAGCAGCAACAACTTATTTTCAATGCACAAATGCAGAAAGGCCTTTTGACTGTTCTTTACAGAGATTTTCCTTTTTTTTTCACTTTTCCCAATCACCAGAAATTCGATACTCTTCCCGTGAACGTTCCACCAACTAAGTTGGCATCTTCAGGAGATGAAAATGGTTTTCTATATCTCCTGAGTATTTCATTTCTGTATTTTCCTTTTCACAAAACAATCCACAAAATTGTTTGCAAAAAAAATGCCAATAGATCAAAGAATAAAAAGTACAACTTTCTTTTTCAAGGAACAAAGAACATCTCAAAAAAAACAATGGAAAAAACATTGATTTCTTGGATTTCGTTGGTATTTTAAAAACTAATTCATTATTTTGTACATGAGAAACTATTTGTGATTGGGTTATGGTTTTAGAAAGGAGTTGGCAGGTATATTGAGTTTTCATACTTCTTCAAAAGTCCTTGAATAAACATTCAGGAAAGAAATGATGCAGTCTCTATAACAAAAAATATTTTTTTGATGTCTTGCTTTTATCTAGATGTATGATTATCATAAATCAAGGCATATCATGATAGACATGTATTTATAACCCATATTTTAACGTCAAAGATAACAATTTTTAGAGCATAAAAACCATTTTAAACCATATACAATCCCCATTTTGAAATTAAATGAGCTCTAGAGCCGAATCCTACTCAAATAGATGTCATCAGACTAGATGACTGACTTCAAATCAATGCAAAAGGTTACAATTCCTATTGATTGGGTTTGTTTGTTCCATAAACTAATTTGTTGTCAACTAGGTACAGATCACCCAAGTTTAGTCAATATCCACGATCATGGTGCAACGATGGATCAGGTTTGAAATTTCAAGAACAGAGATCAAAGTATGGCAATTATGATGTGCAATGTTATGCAAAAACTACTTACCATTAGCCCAGTTTCTACATTAGGTAATAAAGTAATTCTAGATCCGTCCGAAATTCCGTTCTGAGCCAGATTTCCGCCCTGCAGTTGCCTAAAAAACATCGGATTTAGCAAACAAAACTGCCTAACTGTACTTTGGCTCTGAAACCCACTTATCTCTGAATAATAAACATATCCTATCCCTGGGCACTCTCAACCTTTTCGAGACGAGTTTTTTGAGATTATCGATGGTAATGTCCGAGTCTACGCACAAGAAGAAGTCGCCCCCCGTGGTGGGGCTCACATGTATTTTTATTTGGGTATTTGGGCCACACCCCTGAGGAATGGGGTTAGTAGATGATTGTGAGCTGTTTTCCATTCTCCCAAGTCTCTTTTTTGGGCGCTACGCGTATTTCGGAGCACTAGGAAACTTGTTGGAACGCCTTTGTTAACGATTTCAGAGTACGCACCATTTCTAAGGAGATAAAACCACACAAAAAAACAATAGTATGTTACGGTACTGTAGTTCGACTTTTTGCCTGCAGCTCGATTTCTGACAAGTGGAACTTGGACTGCTCTTGAAGCTGATTGGTCGACTAAAAAGTGAATTTGTATGTTTGGTTGTCTACTTAAGAGACTACCAACCAGGAAAACAAATATTATAATCGATGAGCGATTGGCATCACTGACCCCAAATCTTGGGACAGATGAGGCACAGCAAATATCATAGCTTCAATTCCACATTTTTTGACCGAAACTCCTTCAACTCAGTGGGTCAAAGTGTTAAATTTTTTACAATACAAAACAAAATACTTGAAAAAATGATTGTGTCATCTAGTAATTTTAAATTTGAACCAATTTGTTGCTCATTTTTATCTTCAGTCACAAAACTTTTTTTCACTCAGAGTATGAATAGAGTCATACGTTCTACAGATATATATTTTTGTCGAGAGGATGACCTGTCTAACAAGAGTTTTCTCAAGTTAATGATGACCAAACATAAAACATCGTGTGAATTATTATTCTTGGTTTTTATTTTTCTGTGTTCATTTATGACACATATTTTTTTTGTTATGGAGTTGAAAATACATTGAAGGTCAGTGAGAGCCACTGGCCTCGCTCTCAGCGATACTGCAGCCAATGGATTTCGGCACTATTTGATCTTAACTATGTATTTTTTCATATATATGTGAGATATTGGAGATCCTGGGTTTGACTTGATTCTGCTAAAAGGGGTTAGTGACAACGGAAATCACAACAAAGGTAAAGACAGGACTATATTCATGAGTTAATCTCATTATGGTCTAAAAAGCTTACGAATAACTTATTATGGATGGATGAAAGTTTCTGAGGACATCTGTAGAGGTAAATGGTGTTTGAATTTCTTTTCATCATCATCTTTATTATTTTAGTCTGTAGTTTAATATGGAACGAAATGAAGTAATAATAAGCAATAAAATACTTGGAACATTCTTCAAACCCAAGAAAGTATTTAATAAAATCCATACATATATTCCATCATGAACATTTTTTCTTTCCACCTAAATAAAACAACGCTGGGTTTAGTTTTAGCTGATGTGTCATCACAAATATATTATTTGTATTACTACCTCTTTTTTCAGTTGATATAAAAAAATCGACTTCTAAAAACTAATGAACATACTTAATAATACATTTTCATTAAGGAATAATCATTCTATTGTTTTTTTTTCAGTCTATAAAACGACTGAATAAAATCTATATTTCCCAGTAAAGAAAACTGGACGCCTAAAATATTTACTTAGAATAAACACTTAATTAAGTAAGATCACACATTATATTTAGTCCTTCAGCTGTAATTGTATCAACAAGAGAGAATGAGCTGGACATCTAGACAAACTTCGATGTTTCGCTACTATTGAAACCTTCCATCCTCAGCCTTTGTAACATCGTTCTATAAATTTCTGGAGCGAACGGAAGTATACAACCACGTTCCTGAATTTCACCTGGAAATTAGCATAAATTGTATCGTTCAAGTTGGTATTATGTAATAATACACATTACGTACCATCTAGAATCATTTTTGCAGCAATCGCTGCTGGATAACCGACCGTTTTCGCCATGGCAGAATGCCCATTGACATCTCCGTATACCACGAAGTTGATTCCTCTAGTTTCTTTTTTGTTATCTGGCCATAGAACTCCAACATCGTGCCTGAGGATTATAATATCCCTTTCGTCTTTTTCTGAAAAAAAGATGTTGATTTACGGGTTTGTAGAAGGTTTATTGAAAATGAGTCTCAAGCAGACTCAGCTATGAAATGTCAAAGCTCAAAGCCGTTCCTAGTATTTTAATAAATATTATGTTATTAATTTCTCACGATACGGATTTGCATCGTGAAAAATAGTTTAACGAGTGCTGCTGGGTATTATAAACATCTAGTACGTCAGTTCAAGTGTCATCGATATTTTTGTCCCTCACACTTGATAATCAGTTTCATTACCAAATTCCTGCTACCCTGGGTTAGGTTACTGGAATTTTGTGAGAATTTTACTCAGCAACAATGTAGCTGCTTATAGGTGAAATATTTTTTTAAATCATTCAAGTATTCGTCTTTTGAGTTCATCTCGTACAATTTTCAACTCTGGAGTTTTTAAACAAGTACAATTCAACGAATTTATTTGATATAAGGATAAACATCTTACCCAATGCCAGTTTGGTAGACAAATAATGCGTCAACGTATCCAAAGGTGTTCCACACTTAACCACACTTTTTTCCTCCAACAATCCCAATTCCTCCAAAACATCCACGGCGGTCTCTGTACCCGTTCTTTCGGTAATCTTGCTCTTCAAGTTGTCATAGAAAATATTTGAGTCTTCCAACCCCAGCAGGTCGCAGATGAACTTCCGCCATGTAATTTCGGGTCCTTGCAAGTGCAAGCTGGGGTGGATTTCACTGTCGAGCAACCCCAGGAATTGAAGCTGTCTCGCAGCTTGCGCGAAGCCGCTGTATCTGATGGTGCCTCTGAGGATCGTGTTGGCGCCATCTATGCCGTACAATTTGGCGTACTTCAAGCTGTCTCTGTTTGGGAAGCCTTCCAGGTTGAAGCCGGGAAGGAAATCCAAGGGTTGAGCTGCTCGCATCAACTCGCCTCCTTCGCTGATTTCAACGATTTGGCCTTTTCTGAGATATCTGCAAAATTACAATACACCTCATCTTATTTTTCTCTTGATGGAATTAAAAGTGTTGTATAAAAATTATGTTACGAAAGCTCTGTTTATCGACTGGGTTGGGCAGAAGACTATTTAGGAAAAACAGAGTTATATGTATTCAAAGTTTTAAAAAGTAGACGAGAACTGAAGAAGAACTCAAGGAAAAAACAGAAAAAGTCATCAGAATCATCATAACTTGGAGGAAGCGTAAGTACGACATTCACATGCAGCAAATCAAAACATTCCTTTCCATAATGAAGAGATCAACATTCATTGTTGTCCCAATAATATCTAACAAGCAGAAAATATCGAATATTTAGGCATCTTCTTCGATCTGAGGTGGAACATATTCAATTATCTGTAGAAGATACTGAAATATGACTAGTTGGAAACCGTATAACACGCTTTTGTATAAAATTATTCACGCTATGGTATTTTAGATAACGTATTGAGAATGCATCACAAGACTCTGGAAACTCTGATATCAATATCAGATTTTTTTCTTTTTAAATATGACATCTCAAATTACTTTGAAATGTCTTTCTTCAAGAAATCTGGAACATATACGAATTATCACGAAATTCCCCAGAAAGGCCAACATACGGTACCAAACATGGCTAAATAGTTTGATCAGAGATCACACAGATAATTTGAGAAGGCAATATTTCTAATGGTATATTATTTTTCGGGTGAAAAAACTTTTTTAGTATCTTTTTTTCCGAATTATAAATATTGTAATACGTATTATAAATTGTGTAATCAAACACTTACTCAGTTACCACTTACCACGGCATTGACAATATCCAAAAAAAATTGAATAACATCAACTCAAAAATATTGATTACCTTGCTGATGATACGGTGTTCAAGAGAGCACCTCTTGGTGACCAGGAGAACTTGTATCTCAGAGGATTGTCGCTGAATTCTGGCGCTGGTAATCCGCCGCAGAAGGATTCAAACGACGTTACCGTTCCACCACTGCTTTGCACTTCCTGTATACATTCCAAAGCAAGAAAATGGTCAATACCTGAAATCATTCGAATTGTCATGTAATGCAAAAATTAGACGACCTTTATAATATAGCTTGTTTATGTTTGCTTATAATGTAGACTGTGATAGGTTAGGGGATAGATTTTCTTTTATCGACCAGTTTTTCATCAATCTACTATATTCTCTATAAATTTGTTATAAATGTAACGAGGAGTTTGCTGTCTACAGACGCTAGTCATGATTTAAAATTATCGCTGTTAAATTCGCAGTTATATGTGTGCATTATGGATAAATAATGTATTGGTATTAGATATAATATATATCTGATATAAGAACAAAATCGCAGAATTGTGTTTATAACTCGAATATGGCTGGATTGCTCTTGGTGATTTTTGATGCTGAATTGTCTCTAACAGAAATCGTATAATAATTATTGAAACATTTGAATATGGTCCTTATAACTATTTACATTTGACTATCATAGGATGAATGTGAATAAATAAAATTGCTGAATAATACACTTGGATATGTTTTGAAGTGGAATGGATCTCTTCAGGTAAACCTCCACATTATCGTTAAAAATTTTAATTTTCATCCAGATATATCTTGGCAGAATGTTTTGAAGGCGCCTGCAACCAAATAAAGAATAAAAAGAAAATTACATGATATAATGTTCCATGATCTGCGTGGCCACAGCTACTAGAGATAGGCGGCCAGGAAATCTATTTGGGTGTTTTTTATAGTGTTGTGAAAGGGGTTTCATCAGAATTTTATTCTGAATTATCGACTAACACGTGAAGAGCTTAGAACAATAGCTATATTATTTATCCTTCCGAAGATTCTTTTCAAATCGTCTATAATAAAAGGTATGAGATGAAAAAAACTGATTTTCCTTGAAAGTTTGACTTTGATGTATCTCACCTGGGTCTAGACCGACTTCGTTCAAAATGGTCACTCCAGCATTTTGTGCTGCCTGATGAAGGTCTTTAACTGCCGGGGACATATAACTAGCAGTCACCATATGCACGCCTTCGTTGATACAGGCCTTAGCCACAATAGAATGCAAACTAGCGGGTAATATAGATACTACCACATCGGCTTTCCTGACTAGATCCTGCAGGGAAGATGTATTTTCGGTTGCGTTCAAGTAGGTACTCTCCACACCTTTGAAATAATATAAGCATGAGTAAATAATTGATTCATAAATAGTTCATTAATGAAAACAAACAAACAAACTAATATCCAAATACAGGAAGGCTGATACATACCAGGATAATCATTAGCTAGTCTATCTCCTAGCTCTGTTTGTTCGCAAGCTATTGTGATGCCGACTGATTTATCTCTGTATAAGTATTCCACCAATGGGGATGCTACCCTGCCTGCTCCTAATATGAGAACGTTCTTTTCGTTGGGAGTGCCGTCACCGCTTGATTTGTGTTTACTTTTGCTGTAAAATAGATTTTTGTGGGTGAGCCAAACAAAAGCCATACTAAAAATAGACTTACCTCGAGCTTTTTCTCAGCTCTTGAATGTATTCGTAATTGGTAGTCAATCGTCCGTTACTGGCAATTATAGCCTGTAAAACCAAACACGAAGAGTACTTACTATATTTTCATGGTATTTTACTTCATCTATTTTGCTTTTCACTCACCCCATTCACAACAGGACAAAAGCTGTGCCTCTCCAGTGGTTCTTGAGCATTGCTTTGGATTATATCGAAAGCAAAGGGGTACAGCAGATCTCCAAAAAAATCTGTGCTCTCTCTAGGGATCTGAGTGGGCATATTATCGATGCTGCACACCAGCACTCCTGGTCCATTGAAACTTCTGGTGTCTTTATTTCGATCTGCGTCGTATAGACAAAACGGAGTGTCTATGGTCGTACATTCGTTCATGAACTCGATTGAGCCTCCTGAAGGAAATTTAATGTGACAAACGTCGAGTTTGGTGAATCCAAAACTTAAAGCGACATCAAAAAGTTCTAATAAAATCTACATCAACGCTGTTGTGATCTAACACCAGATAGCGCTGTTTCGAACCACGTTAGGACAGGTCTAAGTAGCTAGAGGCGATGACAACTCCCCTTGCGAACACGCCATCTATGGGAATGACATAGAACTTAAACCTTGCTCAAACCTTGAATTCAAAATAAGTCTCCAAAAAGAACAAGTTTGAATATATTTTTATCTACAGAAAAAGAGATTTCGAGTTTGAGTACTAAACAGGTTCAAGCCAGTAAATACAATATTTTCTTAGTGACTCCGATTCATAAAATATTACTAATGGTGATGAAACTATAGTGGGAGTTTGATATATGTTTCTTCTTTTCTTTCTCTTTGCGAAAACTACAGAAAAATTGAGAGATACAAAAGCTTAAATTGCATTTCTACCTGGATCTGCCGATATGTCGCATATGGCCAACATCCTGTGAGGTAATGCTGGAGCTCCTACGGAGGTTGGTAACCAAGGAGTGTGAGCCGGCCTAAGAAGATGTTTAGCATCAGGAATCGTCAGTAGTTTTGGACTGTTCACAGCCCAGTATATACCGTTGACCAGCACTGAGGCGTATGGAGCAATTTTTTTGTTGAACGTAGATATGTAACGCTCTGGGTGTTCTTCGTATTCCACAGGGTCGAAACCCCCACCATCTGCACGTTCCAGGTAGTGTCTCCTCCTAACCTAATACAACAATAGAATCTTCATACTTTTTGTACGACTAATTTTGATGATAAAACGATTGGAAATGAGGAATAACTGTGTTTGATTTATTTTGCAGTTTTGTTGATCGTGATCTACAGGTGTCTATATCTATGAAACATTCGTCATAAAAATCTGCAGTTCATGATGAAGAAACGGAAAATATTTTCAACACAGTTGTCTCCAGCCCTGAAAGTTAACATTCTCTGTCTAATGACTACCGGGAAGAAATCAATTTTGAAGGAAAGGTATTCACCTCACACCCGTAGACTTTGTTCAAACTTCCGTGTTCTGCAACCTTCTTCAGCAGTTCAGGACTGACGTATTCGTGTGGCAGCTCTTGGAAAACTTCCTGAGATCCCTGAGAAACGTTTCCCGATCCGGTGAATACGAATGTGAGAGGTCCTATGGATTTTGGCATGAGCCCCAGGGCTATCTCATACCCTGCGTCTCTGACGGCTTGTCTGGCCATACTAGAGTTTCTGTAAAAGCAACAGTGTGTGGAGTCAAAATATGGTGAAGCCTTTGAAAGACAACGATGATTGCAGTAATAAAAACGTGAATATGGGAGTGCCAGTGTCAGTCTAATGGCCGCATTCTCCACATATCATGGAAAGCCAAGCTCTACTAAGCTCGGTTGAAAAAGTAAGCACCTCCATTACTTAAGCCAAACTTTATGAAGCTGAATATACATACGGTAACGCTTGAAAATTACAGAAATTTTTCAAGTAAGTCATGTTCACCAAGCACAACAGAGAGAAGAATAATTTTATGTCAGATTCAATGGTAACTGGTGAAATTGTGCACTTAAAGTAGAAGCAGTCTCAGGTACTGACAAGATATTCCATATTTTGGATACTCAGTTCTGGCATATGGAAGCAGAAACTGTCCTCATCGCGAAAAATTAGCTAATAGGAGAAATATATCTAACACAGCTTACACCAAACTCTTACTTAAAAAAGTTGTCACAATGTAAATCAATGGCAGCCTCCATACATTAAATTTATACGATTGCTAAGATTAACACAAGGACGAAAGGATGAATGTCGTAGACCATTAAATATATGCTATTTGTAGGTCACAACAGCTAGATTAGGTTCATGAAAGCTTGGCTTGGAAGCTCTTAGCTGCCAGAGTGGAGTGCACAACTTCAAGCGGAATCCAATCTGAATTTTGTTACGACGCATGTAAAATTTACGAATTAGGCGAGCTTGAGGTCCAAGCCAGGCTCCATACTCTACGGAGAATACGAACAAAAGTCTCATCAACATTTCCGCCAGTAAAACCCACCTGTAGTTGTGCGCAGGTCCAATATGCATGAAAGGAGTGTGATGTCCAAGAGCCAACAACCTCAGCCCCATACCGTGCAGGATGTTGACAGTACCTGCGATACCAGCCATTTTCCCGAAGGCCACCACTCTGGTCCCCTTCTCGTTCATGAGCTTTTCGTAGTCTATGAGACGGATCCTCTTCTCCAGAATAGCGTCTAGGAGCGGCAGGTTGGATTCCTGCGCCTTGATCGTGTGTGAGAATATACAGTACGTTTTGTCGGGTATGAGCTGGTCGATTGGTACCTGCCGAGGAAATAATTTTT
The DNA here is from genome assembly GCA_015342065.1 of Leptinotarsa undecemlineata. Classification (NCBI taxonomy): domain Eukaryota; kingdom Metazoa; phylum Arthropoda; class Insecta; order Coleoptera; family Chrysomelidae; genus Leptinotarsa; species Leptinotarsa undecemlineata. Next base: position 7,907 of record WOGP01000600.1, on the reverse strand, counting down.
GAAGTGAAATGAATCGATAACGACATAATATTAGTGTGAAAGAAATTAAATAGTGAGACTACCACAAAAAATTTGTCGATTTAAGGTACGAGGGACATTACTACTACTTCCACGTTCTTCTTTCGAGCAGAAGGTGTGGTTTCGAAGGAAATTCATTCCATTTTGTCTCTCGAACCTCGAATCAAGATTTCCTGTGATTTTCGCTGTTATTATTTTTATACTTTTTGCTTTTACTGCTCTTTACTGATCTACCTGCTTCACTCCGAATATGACAGTGGCCTCCGAGATGTCTTCTTGCACAGTGGCCCCCGCGTTGATGTAGGCCTGCATGGGGTATGCTCTGCGGTTACTTGGCTGGACGATAACTTTGACCCCCCTTTTGACTAATTTGCGAACGTGGCTTGGAGCAAAAGGGGCGCGTCTCTCCCAAACGCTCTGATCCTCGCGTCTAATGGCGATCGTTTTGGTTTTGGCCGTAACCTGAAAATAATAATTATCATAATAATAATTGTACTTTGTCGTCTAACCGAACCGTCTACAAAATTCTTGAAAGGACCTTTACCGATATAAGCCCGCCTTCCCGACCCAAGAGGGCAGTTTAAAAAGTGAATCGAGCGGCTAAACAAGAAATTCGAAGAGTGGAAATAAATTAAGTGTTGTAATAAATAAATTAGTTTGTGATTATTGACATATTGTTGGAAATAAATGTGTTCAAAACAGTTAATTCATTAACTCGTCAAACTATATTAGGACCTATTTATCAATGAATGTTTGAAGTTTTTCCTGAAGGAAATTATGTTTTGATTGATTCCTTCAACTTACTCTGCTATATGATTTAAAATTTTCTCACCATTATACAAAAAGTTTCTCTGCCTAGGCCATATGGTAAACGCTGTATCAAGTGACGAATATCAATATCACAAATCACAATATTTGTGTTTTCAGAAGACGAACAGTTTCTGAGTTGAAATGAGCTATAGCTGTCAGTATTTTTGTCTTCAGAAACCTGCTTGCCTGAGTCACGTAGATCCATCATATACGTATAATTCCAATTTTTTTGTAATCTGAAAACTGACCCCACAAAAAGGTATTTCATGCCTAAGGTGTGACTCTATTGAGGTTTGGTGTGCCGTTTTGGCTGTAGAAATTCAAAATTCTCTCGAAATGACTCTCATTGCATAACCCGAAGATAACTCACTTTTCAAATGTTCAATCTGATTCTCAAATTCAAATCTTTTGCCGATGAAGGGTCCCAGAAACTTTGTACAATCTGTATTATCAATGACTAGTTGTTGCCCGCGGCTTTGCCCGCGTAGAATTTGGTTTGTCACATTTAGTTTCGTGACAGAACATTTCAAACAACTAGTTACAATATTTGTTTACTAACCCAAAACTTCAGGTTTCCAACTTCAAAACTGACGAATTTACTTTCTTCATGCTTATTTACGCTATACAAAGAACCTACCTGGACATATATGCCAACTGCACTGAGTATGAATAGCTTCGGGAATCAAATTCGCAAAAGTAACACAACCGTTAACGACGTTTGCCCTCACGCGTCCGCCCGCGTTCGGGTCGCGTTCTCGGCGGTGGCGCTTCATTGCTTAGATCGCCCCTCTACCCCCGCGCGTCTTCCCCCGTCGTCCTACCGTAGACGCGAAGCATAATGGCTTACTGCGTTGCGTAAAGTTGATCTTATCGTAATAACTTTTGAAGGATTCGTCCAATTTATCTAGTGTAACAAAGTTTATCTATATTAAATACTCAAAAAAAAATTGTATCAATTTTTGTAAGACTTTGACTGATATTCTAAAATGCTTATTGAAAAAAAGTATTCGATTCAATTCTATTTATGGCTCAGTATTTTGCATATAGTGGCTACCCCATATGAGGTAGATGTATGCTATCGCGAAATTTTATTTAGAACTATTTAAGATAAAAAATCTTACGATACATTATCTACTATCTATCTAATGTGAAGTTTCATCTGAATCTGTTCAGTAGTTTAGGCATGAAAGAGCTACATACATACATACATACAAACTTTCACATTTATATTAGTAGGTATAGATTTACAATACGTGCATGACTATCCATTTCCATGGTAGTTCCTTGAGTTTACTATAAAATTGACTAGGCTATTGAGTTCTTACGTATCACTGTTTGTTTCACAACAATCAAAATAAATCTATTAATAATAATCTTGTTAAAACCGTCAAATACAAACATTTCCATCGTTACTCAATTTGGACTGTCTTGATTATTTTAAATTCAGATGAATACCATTCAAGATAAGATAATGCAATATTATCAAGAGATAAATTTTGTGTTGACATACTTGCATCAAAGAAAATAATATGGAGGTCGTATACTTGAAATGCAAATTATAAAATTAATCTATATATAAAAAAATAAAATAATAGTTTGGATGAATTTGGATGAAAACTTATCGTTTCCGGCTAATAATAGTTTGCATGTTGTTCACAATTTTAATTTCTCGAAAAAAATCATAACTGAAAGGGTAGATATATCACACATGGATATGGGGATATTAGCACTTTGGGAAAAAAAAACTTTTTGGTTTTTTACCGCCCCATTGTAAAATAAATGTGAATGTGTGAAACACCCTTCATTAAGCGTATGAAGAAATATACATCATACACATACTTTTTTTAGATACGAGCTGAAAAAATATACTTTCACATGAGAAAGTTGTTTTTTTCAAAAAACACATTATTATGTGCTGAGAAAGAAATGCATTACTTAAATCAATTGACCTCTCGAAATTAATTATGGAAAAGGGATATTATAAGTGAAGACGCTATAGTGTAGAATACATTTTGAGAGTATATACTTTGTGAAGATCACGATTTGACCTCCACAAACTTTGTGAAGATCACAACGTTTGTGGAGATCAAATCGAAGGTGTAGTTCAAGACATCTTTACAGTTTAGATGTTTACAGTTTAGATGTTTACAGTTTAGATATAGTGAATCTATGGTGGTTTTGAAGATTGGTTTTGTATCGAAAGATAACTGTGATAATACCTACTACTAAAATAATGATGAACAGCAAATCGGCAAATCTACAAACTGAGGGACATCAAATGAATAGATCTATTATACTAGTGGTCAACTGAAATTTATGTTGATATCAATGGTAACCAAGTTGAATTTGATGTTCAGCTCACAAGAATGTTAGTAAACCATGATGATCTCAGGAGAATCAATTCCACTGTGTATGTCAATTTCCAAGATTTCATTCCCGACCAGAAAGCTGTTAAAATATTTTGCGTTTTGTCCCAATTTCACAAACCTTTTCGTTTCAATGTATTCAACCAAGAGTGATTTAATTTTTTTATAGTGCTATGGCAGATATACAACGATATTCAATTTTTGTCTGAATCTTTGCATTCAAAATTTTGTTGTAATACTTAGATTTTTCTGTAATTTTACTTACATAACTCCTAGAAACTAATCTGAGCTTCTCAGCCAAAGATTTGCCGTTCCTCCACATCTTGATGATTTCTTTTAAACTGATACAGAGGCACTTGACTTTTTCCACTTTGAGATTTCTAAAACCTTATACAGGTTTTTTAAACAATTTCATTAGGTTCTTCTTCAATCCGAAAACGATAGCCCTCTTATTAATGTTACCGACAAACACCATGAGCATCTTAGATAAACACTGATGGGTCGTTGTTGTTCATTCCCATAAACTCTTATCGAAATAAGTCTTACCCAATATCTAGTGAAGAATAATCGAAACTTATCGAGTGACCTGTGACCTTTTGTATTCATTTCAATTCACAAAATCAGATGTTCTTTCTGAACTACTTCAACTGCTTTATACTTGGTTGTGTGAAATAACTCTTTAATTTATGGCTGTTTCACAATTCGATCCTATTCAATCTTTATACATAAAAAGGGGAAATCTTCCAAAGAAAGAAAGAAAGAAGACTATTTAAAAATAAACTCTTTACAAAGATGTGTAGATCATGCAAAGAAGTAATTTTTAGACACAAACCTAGGAAGAAAAAGCTCTCTTTAAATAGCTACTTCCATATAAAAATTGAGTTATACGAAAGAAAAATAGTTTCCAAACAAATACCGAAAATAATCTTCCCTGAAAATGGATGTCTACTAAAAGATTACTCCTTCCAATTCCAATTCTCCACTTGGAAACTTCAATATATGCAAGTCCCTATTTCAATTTACTTTTATTTCATACATTGACATTCTAGCAAACTTGGTTGATGTTCAGTTTCTCCTCCAGTCAAAGTTTGAAAAAGTATTACAAGTAATAACATATCATTAGATCGAATTCAAAAACTTCCATATTTCTTATAAAATAAACTCCTCATGCAGTTTCTTCCCCATTCGGTGGAAAGATGAACAGATTATTATTGCAAATAGTGCTATCTGTGCTCCTTCAAAATATTTACTCAATGCACACAAAAAGTACTGTTACAAAATTTCGAAATAAACATCCATAGCTTGTTATTTTTCAGAAACTCCGCCAAATCCTATTTTACCCAAAGATGAAAAAAGTAATAGTTCAGAAAATAATATGAGCCTTACCTCAGCTTCAGAACACGACATGTCTACGAGAAAAGCTGTAAAGTTAACAACAAGACAGGGTATATTGATGAATCAAATATTGGCAGTTTACGCATTGGACCATGTACAGAATAAACTGTGTGCTAACCATACCAGGGAATTTAAAAAAGGTCTGAGGTCGTTTGAGCCATGGGCACTTCAAAGTAAGTTCTGAAAATTCAAGAAGTTAGGTTACTGCAACAAAAATAGTGGAATCCAAGCAGTAGAATTCTGGGAAAGGCCACCAGGATCACCTGATCTCAGTCTATAATTTTTTTTGACATACTTCCAATATTGAGTAGAGTTGAAGTTGATTCTGTTGTTGATTTATATGAACCACCGAAAATTTAATTTTACAAATAGGTTCAAATTTCAAAATCGTAAACGAACCTATACATTTCCTTTTTTATGTCTTTTAGTGTTTGATTCTTCCTCCAAACTACAGGGTGGTATATTACTTGGTAACCTAGTGGACTTTGGTTCTTTTTCGCAGTGCATCAAAATATACCAGAACACCGATTTTGGGCCGATTTATGGAAAACATTGTCTACTTAAGATAAAACCCAGCGTTTCACTTATCAAAACGGTGTTAGCTTTCAGAAATGTTTCGGAACAGGTATGATGTTTTTGTACACCGTTGAATTCAGGGTTTCATTATTTTTTTTAGAGGTTTTCAAAAGTATATAGCATGGTTGAAATGACAGAAATTGGTTGGTCAGTTTGTTTACCACACTCCTGTCCAAGAGATGATATTTTAAGACACTTCAACAAGACAATAATTGAGATGGCAGAGGGTTTGGATCTGGAAGTAAATTTGGATGAAAATTACTGCAACAGCATTCTGGATCAACCTGTTATGGAAAGGAGTCAGTACGTTGCATTGTGAGTAATTGAAAATCTCGGAGACTCCAAATGCATTTTTTACTAAATTAATTCTATATTCAATCATTTTTAATTTTCATATTTATTTTGTTCACAAATCTTTCATTAGGGATCTTTATTAGTTTCGAGGTTTGTTCTTTTTTGATTTTTTGCAACCAATAAGACTATCATTCTTTTGGATCGGATCGTCAAATATGATGAAAAGTGGATCTTCTACGACAACACGAGATGTTTAGGACAGTGGTTGGACACTGATGAGCTACTTAGGCAGTTACCAAAGACAAAACCCACTAAAAACAGACCTAGGTTGCTGAATGGAAGTCAGTGGCTCATTTGATTGACTGTAACTTTCTGCAACTGGACCAAACCATCACAGCAGTCAATATGAGTTAAAAAATAATGAGTCATCGATGATCAACTCTGCCGAAGGTGTTAGAACATTCTGTGAAAAGCATTAACACTGAAACAGTTATGTGTTGAAAATAGTTAACACTCAGTTTATATCCAGAACGAAACTTTTCCAAATCACCAGAACTGTCATACTATTTTCGACAGGCGTGTCTCCAAACAAATTGACCTCTTTAAGACACGAAGAAAACAGTTTTCAACAACTATGATCATTACTGAGTAGCTCTTATATTGTTGAACCAACCATTTGTCGTATATTCAAGTGTGCAATAAAAACTTTTATTTTCACAGATCAATTTTCTCAAGTTTCGTAGTCATAGGCGTAGTAAGTGGAATAATAGATTATCGAGCTGGTTCAGGTGATTCAAAAGTGAACCTAACAGTAGTGGTTTCTTGATTCAAATTCTTGATTTTAGATCAGAAAAGCATATTCTTGGATATTTTTTCTGGATACGCTAACATGCAAAGAGTTCTAAAAACTGGCACCGGAAAGAAAGAAATGGACTTTCTGCACGGCTTGAGGATTTTGAGTTCTTGTTACGTTGTAATAGGGCACAGATACATCATGTACATTATGTTTCCTGTTATAAATCAACTAGAAGAGCTAGACGTGAGTTTTTCATGAAAATACCATCATCATGTGAGAAACTGATATTTGTGTTGCAGTGGATCATCCGGTACTCCAGTACTCTGATTCTTGGTAGTACCGTTAGCGTAGATTCGTTTTTCATGACTAGTGGAATGCTGGTTTCTCTTGGATTTTTCGAATACGTCTCAAAAACTGGAAGTTTCAATTTGGCGCTTTTTTATTTACATAGATATTTGCGGATAACACTACCTTTGGCTTTGGTAGTGCTGTTCTATGCAACTTTGCCCCAGTTTTTGGGGAATGGGCCTGTACTTCATAATGTCTATGTGGATCATCAGAAGTTCTGCCAGGATTATTGGTGGTCGACTCTTTTGCACCTCCAGTCTTATGTCAACCCAGATAAGTTGGTTATTATCAATTATTTATTCAGTAATTCACGTCATTCTATATAAACGATTATACAGAGTGTAACTAAATAAGTGTTTGAGGTGATTTAGGGAAGTGATTCCTCATCGAAAAAAAGATAGGATGTTTCATCTGAAGAAATTTCATTGGAGCATCCCTTGTTAAGATACAGCCCCTTAAAGGGGGCACATGAAATTTGTATAACAATTTTTTTCACAAGCACTGAAAAAGTTACAATATTGAAATCAACCTGACGTTTTGTATTACCAAAAAGACACTTAGCCAGTAACTTGTAAGGAGTGGAAAACGCAACCCCTAAAACGTAAAATGTAACTTTTTGTCTTATTATATATTTACCATTTTAAAAATTCATTTCCGATAGCCTGTTTCATTCTAAACAAAAAATGTCTCTTGGATTTTTTACCCAAAATAAACCAGTTCGCAACAAAAAATTGTGTTGTTGTTCTGTTCTTAATTTGTTACTTTAATGATTCACTTGTTATTAAAATGGCATACACAAATGAGAAAATGGCTGATATGCATTACGTTTACGGTCTGTCGCAAGGGAATGGGCCAGAAGCTTCTAGAAGATATGCTGAAATGTATCCTCAACGGCAGCATCCTTCACATAGAATATTTGCTCGACTTCATCAACGATTCAAGAATATGGTTCATTTGACAAAAGAACGCAGGATTGTGGTCGCGCCATTGAGAAGTACGAACACCACATATTGAGAAAGCAGAACTTAATTTGATAGAAGAACAACCTACTACCAGTACTAGAAAGATTGCTTTCCAGCTAAATGTTGATCATATGACGGTATTTCGAATTTTAGAGAAACAACAAAAAGATTATTAATTTTCATAAGTACCACATATGGGCTGATGAAAACCCTCACGTTATTGTCGAAACTAACCATCAAGAACAATTTTCTTTTAACGTATGGCTCGGAGTTATCGGGGATGATTTAATTGGGCCTCATTTTCTACCTCCTCGATTCAATTGTGAGGCATACGTTCAAATT
>WOGP01000599.1:0-23242 GCA_015342065.1 Leptinotarsa undecemlineata | reverse complement strand
ATTACCAAAATTTGGATGATTTTGAATATTCACTTGAAAAGTTATCACAGAAAAACATTTTTCATTTTGTAACTTCGAGGGCCCGTAACTTGGTAACGAAGGATTTTAGGAAAAAAAGTTATATGAAGTACTGGTGATATTTTGACCCCATCTATACATTCCCGGGAGGAAAAGAGGAAGTCCAGGGACACCCTGTATATGTGCTTGAATTTATGTATTTATGTCCTGTATATTTAACTGATATTTAATATTGAAATAATTTATTTAATCATTATTTTAAATTTTATCCTTGTTATAAACATTATTGTTTCTTGGGATTAATAATAATTATTATTATACCTCTAGGAAAACAGGTAATTTAAAAATTTGTTAATTATTGGTATGTTATCAACATATTTATTAATTAGATACCTGTTTTCCTAGAACTAATTGTTTCTTCAAAACAAGTAGATTTTGATAAATATGTTAATTATTGGTTTTTTATGCCTAAACTTAATTAGAAAAATGATTAATTCTGGCAAAACAAGTAATTTTGAAACAACAATCACTTCTAGGAAAACAGGTAATTTATAAATATGTTAATTATTGGTATTTTATGCCAAAACTTGATAAGAGAAATGATAAAAATGCCGATAATTAATATACCTGTTTTTCTAGAATTAATATTTTACTTTAATTGTTTTTTTTTTTTAATTTACTAGTTTCACCACAAATAATAATTTATCTAATTGAGTTTGGTTGCTACTTCTCGTTATATAAGACATTGCAGAATAGTTTAATGTATCACTTCCACTGATGAAGCTAGTGAAATGTGTCTTGAATAAAATATATAGATATATTTATAGATATATTTATATATATTTACAGATATATTCGAGCAGTACCTGAAAAGAGAATATTCCAGTACGAAATGCCAGAATGTTCTGTGTAAGATACAATTTTGTATAATAACTATCTAAATGATTTATTTAAAATATGAAGGTAAAATCGTTTGTTTTTTTTTTAATTAATGAGACAGTAATTACATACTGCTCAAATTTGGGACATTTTGGAAAAATGAAATCAAAATTATGAATGATTGGAAAAAAAACTCTCAACGATAAATTGTCAAGCAATATTTCCTTCTCTTGCTGAAATCATTTGTTGATTTTAGGACCACTTGAAATTTGTTTCAATGTAAAAATAAATAGTTGCCTATATCAAATAATTGTGAGTAATAGAAGAGAAACATTTGAAATGGAATGACTACACCATCAAATTGCAAAAAAACTGCACAAAATATTGTCAATTTCAAAAATATGAAACAATACACCTCAGTTTAATCATCACCGTACTTTGCCCCCATCCTAATATTTGAATACTAGGTTGGTAGGAGAGCAAAATATAACCTCACGTTACATAAATTTACAGCTATAATTACCTCTGCCTTTTCTTCCATTATTTTAATAGAATCCCTCTTGTTCCCCTGAACTTTCTTATATTCAGCTTCGAGAGTGTCCAATTTGGTAGCTTTCATGAACAGAGTAAACTTATTTTTAGGGTCGTTACTGCTCAAAAAGTTTCTCGACGTATCCTGATTCAAGATGCATATCGGATTGTCTACTTGTATGTTCAAACTGGCGGTGATATATTGAACTTCTTTCGCTTGAGTGGATATCACCTCGCCTTGAAAAGAAACAAGACGAAGAAGCATGTGTATTCATAACTCGAATGAAAGTACTTACCATTCTCCGAACGTATTCTATAAGATCCCCCTCCGTTGGAGCTCAAATTGCGAACAATGTTTATACGTTTTCCGTACACGCTGGGCCTGTATGACATTGGTCCCTCGTTACATAGTTCTATTTCAATGCTTCCGGATGGTTTTCCAGCTTTCACGAATCCTGAAATATAAACAAGTCAATATCAAGCTTGTTTTTATATATATATATATATACAAAAAGTGACCATTAAAAATGAGGCAATTTCGATTGCCGTAATCATATATCAATATAATAATAATAAATAAGCTTTATTGTTAGAAAAATGAATCTTATTGACAAAGCACGAACAATATAAACTTACCTTTGACACTACTACCCCTATTGGTAAGAGAGGCCTTGCCTCCTAGTCCGACAATAAGTGCCGTAAGGATGGCACTCTTCCCACTTCCATTCTTTCCAATGATAATGGTGATGTTATTCTCAAAACTCACCTCCAGCAAAGAATGGCACATGAAATTCTTCAGGATCATGTGTTTTATCGTGCCGGCTCTTTTTTGTTCCTAAAATATGAGCAACTTTTATACACTTGAAGTTAAGGATTATCAAATACCCCACCTCACAGTTATCGTTATTCGTTCTGGATTTTTTCCGAGCACCATTCTCTTCATCCAGCTCTATCTGAGTTAACTGTTTTCTCTTCCTTGTACTCTGAAATGAAGTCCCCCATGTTTAATGTTATCCTATTGATCATTTCTATTTGTTATTTGAGAGTCAGTGAATACAATCATATAAATAAGATTCTAGTGAAAATGTCTCCGAGGAAACCCTACATCGTTAACACATTGCCTTATGAAAAACCAACTTTAAGTATCTTCAACAGTTGGTTTTTGATAATTCCAAGACATAACAAGTTTTGTAATAATCGAATATAGAGAAAGTCTTATTATCAGTAAAAATATATGAAGGGTTGCATTATAATCATTGAACCTTTTTAAAACTCTCTTGATAACAAAATCCACTTATCATTCTTCCATTTAAATTGAAATGCTAACTTCTGACGAGATTTTCTTACCATTACGCTGCCTTTTAAGCTTGGTTAAAATTATCATTCAAAAAGAAATGTTTCCAATTTTGAATCAGTAGATAATAATAGTATAAAATAAAATATAAAATGATTCATTAAATTTTATTGGCGCTTTCTGCTGGCGGGCAGCGAGCAGTGGCAGTTGATGTTTTTGTATTTTTCTATTCTTCTAAATTGTCACTGTCAAACTCAATTAGCTTTAGCTTCCGCAGCCAACTAGACTGGCTGAATTATTTTCGATGAACTCTTCTGAAAACAAAATGGTAGTATTTTCTGATTCTAGTGTTGGTTAAGTCAGGAGACAGGGTAGGTTTTATTTCTTCGAATATTCCACTCACTCAGGTTTACTACAAAATATATAGTAAAAAATATATAGTATAAAATTTGAGGTTTTTCATCGCAATAAATTAAAAAATATTGACAAATGATTATGATTATTTTTTTCTAATAATGCTTGGGTATCATTACTTTACCATTAATTTTTAATATAAATACATAATATGCCCGAAAAAACACTCTCACTATGAAGTACGTACCACACTGTATACTGCATCAACAGAACTTAAACGCACCGCCCATGAACTAATAACGAATAAACCATCAACCCGAAATAATAAATGTCATACGTTGCAAGGGAGCCAACCAGTGACAGACGTCCCGATTTGTAATTTCAGTTGCAGAAATTATAGCGTCAGAGAAGGCTAGCCTCCAGTTGGTATCCGTTAGTGTACGACTGCGTTAGTTTTTTATTAAATTATTAGGACGGGATGCCGTGACAGACCGGGACTGAAAATAATTTCGGTAAATCGTTTTAGTGTTTCTTGATAATATTTGTTATTTGTGTATAAAACAGGCAGTATTAAATTATAGCAGTGCTTTTTGGTAATATTTTTAATGTGCTACAAAGTGTTTTCTTTCAATTTCAAGGTGTTTTTACTTTTCGGTAAGTTTTTTTTATATATTATGGATAAGCTGGATGAAATAAAAAAATCTGACGATATAGTCGATTGGTTGCTGACAAATAATTTTAAGTCTTTATCTTTTGATAATAAATTTTACATTATCAAAACTCTGGAAAGACCACAAACAAATGTGATTTCAATGAAATCGTCAAAATCGAGGATTTAATATTAGTTGGTATGGTAAATGCGATTGGTTAACCGGCTCCATTAAACGAGAAAAACTTTTTTGTTGGCCCTGTGTTTTATTTTCCGTACAAACCGAATACCAAACGTGGTCTAAAATAGGATACTCCGATTTAAAAATATTATCTCGTTCTACAGAAAGACATTTTTAATCTAAGGAGCAAATAATTTCGTCTTGTAAATAAAAATTGTTTAACAAACAAAATATAGCAACAGCTTTAGATACAACTCAAAAAGAGACCATAATTTCTTTTGATAATCAGGTTAGGGAAAATAGGTCTAATTTAAAAAGACTTATCGATATTACGATTTATTTGGGTTCCCAAGAATTAGCTTTTCGCGGACGCGATGAAACCGAAGATTCGATTAACCGCGGCAATTACAAGGAACTTTTAATGTTATGGGGCAAATATGATTCATAATTTGGAACTTTTTTAAACGGTAGCGTTTTTTCGGGCACCTCAAAAACCATCCAAAATGAGTTTATAGACAGTGTGGCATATATTATTAAGGAAAAAATAAGCAAGGAGATTGAAAGTGTTTCTTTTTTTGGATGGGAAAAAAATTTCAAATACCTATAATTTCAAATTTCAAATACCTATGTCAGAGATGGTAATGTGGTAGAACGTTTTATGGGTTTTCAAGTTGTTTCATCTGGGCGCACAGCTGACGATTTGTTTAATTTTTAATTCGTACCTGGACACCTACAATTTTAGGCAAAAGTTAATTGCGCAAACCTACGATGGAGCTGCGGTCATGGCCGGCTATTTAAATGGTTTACAAACTAAAATAAAGTCAATAGCTCCTCATGCACTTTTTACGCATTGTCATGCCCATGCAACAACATAAAAATTTTCGCGCCTCCAGCGGGCTTTTCTATGTGTACCTATATAGTTTTTATGACTTTAGCCTCCCCTGTTCTCCAATGCACGAGCCGTCACTGTTTGTACTCTATATGTATAATGTATGTATACGTAGTTGTATGGTGACTGAAGGAAATTTGCAGCTTTGTAAGACCTGATAATTTTTAGTCTCACGAAAATAATTTTTAATTTTTTGGACCTGTTTACTATTTTGCACGAATAAGTAGTAAACATAAAAAATACAGAATTTCACATTTTACGAATTATATAATGTTCGTTCTTCTAGGGTACACACTCGATTCCGTAAACTATTGTGAAAGTAATAAAATAATCATAGAAAAGGATCTAATTCGTGAAACACATTTTACTAAAATAAGAAAATCTATAAGAATATTTGAACATAAAACCTATTTTTCCAGAAGGAGCAAATTTATTCAAATTTACTGCAGTTTTTTGAACGAAAACTTATATATGTTCAAGTCGATTACTTTTGATTTTCATTGTTTGAAAAACTTTTAATGAGTATTCAGGATGTTCTATTCTCGAAACAGAAGTTTTTTTCATTCCATGAAAAACAGAAGTTGTTAACAAAATGTTTTCATTGTGGCAAAAAGTTGCGAAAAAGTACTTCTCGCCCACAGCCTGCTATAATTTGAGAAGAGTAGTTTTTTGACATAAACAAACAACAGAAAACCCCCATAATAAAGTGTATGTATACCAAGTTGTTTTCATTGAACCCTCATGTACCACCACACTCGTCGGTCGCGTGCCTTTCTGACATGTCTCATCAATCTACATTACGGTTAAAAGGTTTTCTAATGAATTGCACCATGACGAGTCAACTTGTCGGCTATGGACTTACAATTTTCCGTTTCATCACTTCGTACAGAGGAACCGATTTGAATTCAAGAAACAAGAATATGGTTCCTAGAAAAATTTTGGTAAATTTCGTTAAAAACAATTTCAAGTTATACTAGTGGTCATACATTTATGTACATGCCCATTATATGCTTTCTAGGGATTGTTTTTAGTAACTGCGCGTTCAACAGCTTCTAGAGTTGTCTCAAACAAATCGCTTTACCGCTGATTGTGGTAGAAAGTAATCGCTGAATTCAGTCGCTGGATAAAAATAAAGCACTGAATAATTTTGCCTATAATTATGGCGTTCTGATTTCGTCTATATAAATCCATTTGCAATAAAATTTGAAAACTGTCATATTACTAGGAAGGGATATAATGAAATCACAATCGCAATATTTCTCTTTGAATTAGTTTGAGTAAGTATATATTTCATTCCTTTTTCAATATATGTTATCAAGAGTGGCGTTTGGAGTAAATAATCATATTCAAGGTGAAGTCGTTAGCTTTCTGGTATTTCTTGCTGCTCAAGATTACTCAATTTCAAACTTGTGTCCCAATTTCAAATAAATATTAGAAAACTAGATGCACATTAATATTTACTTACTTATCCACTATATCTACTGAAGTTATCCTTAAAACTATCTGGAAGAGTCATATAAGGTGATCTGATGGGTTCTTCCAAGAGACAACATCTACCTGTCTCCCGATTTGGATAGTTGAGAAACCCAAATAAGTTTACAATTGATGTTACATGTTATGTTATGTTAGTAACTCTTTATCATGATGGTTCAAAAGTAGCTGAATAACAAATATCCAAACCGCTAGATTACCTGATATGACGCCCTACTCTTTGTGTGGAAATTCAAACAATACTGAAGGAAATCGAAAGTATAGCAGTAAATTCCTAATATGTCTAAAATCGTTGGTGTTTATATATCTTATATTATTCTGATAATCAGAAAGCACTGCTTGAAACAAAATGCATCAACTAATTGAAATCACAGACCTCATGCACCTTGGAATTACGACCCCTGAAAAGAACGTTGGAACGTCTATCATAGTATAGATAGAGGACAGGTGTAGGTTATATCAAAGACAGCGATTGGACATATTACTATTGCGGATGGCTGGTGTAAACCTCGAAGTAGGAAAGGGTCAATTGAGGCTGATCCTATGGCGAAAAGCGCTTACTGCGCAACCTCTGCTGCAGGCATCCCAGGTTTGTGTTTATTGAACCCTACAAAATGCAAATAAAACAGAACACAGTCAGATGCTACAAATGCAATACGCTTATACATAGATGGCTAAAAAAACAAAGAAGGCTCAGTATGTGGAGTGTACTCCAGGTCACTGAGCCTAAGGATTAAGTTGGGGAATGGGAAAAATGCCAGCGTGGTTCAAACAAAGCTGGCTGGTATCTCAATCGTCACAAAAGAAATAACCAGGAAAGTAATTTCTGGCAAAAACAAAACAATCTGCACTGATAGCAGACAAGCTCTATTAACCTTGAACAGACGTATTACCTCAGGGCTAATACTAGAGTGCCACCAAGATTTAGCCAAAGCCTCGGTAGATACGTACATTATCCTGAGGTAGGTGAGGGGGCATGAAAGGAGTAAAGGTAATCGCATTGCCGACTCTTTAGCCTCAGAAGCGGCTGTAACAAGAATTTTAGAACCCAGTGGCACCTGAATTATATGATGACTTCGACAATTGCGAAACTAGCCAAACGTCACACCCACGTTCAATCCCTAAAGAGATGGGATGAAATCCAAAGATGCAATCTTGCCAAGATCACCCAGCACGACCCTGGGAAGCTAGCGCCAAAGAAATATCCATAATATGGGAGTAATGGACACACCTCTTTACAGGATGGGTCACATGTGGCTTATGTGCTGTGGGCCTACACTCACCCTCCCTACTCTACAGATAGATGACAGGTGCTTCCATGCATTTTCAGATATTTTCTCGGACGTGTTAACAGTAGGAACCTGAAATTTCAACTTTTGAGGGGGACGATAGCTGTTGAATGAGAAACAATGTTGTAACCTTTGTATGATCACTAATACCAACTTATTCAAAAAACACTTCATTGGGATTTTCACCAAACAGTTTTACAAAAACGCAACACGTGTTCTGCCATTCAATGGCTTCTTCGGGCGTGTCTTTACTCAGAAAAGACAGTAAAGTACTCACTTCACTAATTATTTTAATTCATATTTCTAGGCATTTATGAACTGTCCGCACGCTGATAAAAGGGAAAATTTGAGAACAGTTCTGCCAAAATTATAAATTTATACAGTGAGGACGTAAAAAGTCCTTCCTCCCGTAATTTTTTAATTGAACAACCTATAGAGGTCGGGTAAAATCAGACAAGCCATTTGAAACTGACAAGCGTTTGAAACTTGCTTCAAATATGTTACAAATAAATTATAGAC
Source organism: Leptinotarsa undecemlineata (assembly GCA_015342065.1). Classification (NCBI taxonomy): domain Eukaryota; kingdom Metazoa; phylum Arthropoda; class Insecta; order Coleoptera; family Chrysomelidae; genus Leptinotarsa; species Leptinotarsa undecemlineata. The sequence continues at coordinate 15,148 of WOGP01000599.1, read as the reverse complement.
CTAAATGACTTTTAGTTGCAACAAAATTTCAAGTAAGTTTCAACTATTTCAACGAGTGCTTGAAGTGTTCACTGTTCTCTTCTTGACAGAAAAAAAGTCGGTGTTGGAATTCATTCCGAACGTTATTAAATGTTTCCTGAGAAATACTGTAATACTCATCTGTAATTTGGTCAAACAGTTCCTGGAGTGACTGTGGCTGCGTGACGTACACCTTAGATTTTATGTACATCGGTGTCATATCAGGTGACCTAGCTGGCCATTCTAGGACTGATCCGTAGTAGCGAGGGGGTGCACCATCTTGTGCAACACCTCCCCCATGATAAATTCATTTTAGTTTCCCAAACTACTTCTTGAATACTGTAATGCATATATACAGATGCCCCGTTATATTTTATGCCATAAATATTAGACCTATAATATGGCCACCCAAAATACCACCAGCCCATACGTTGATCTCTCATTAAATATTCTTTCTGCTTCATGGTAATTAGGCATAGTTTCAGGGTAGATTGAAATTGCCTGGTTTTGTTCTTCTAAAAGATACAACGAGGCATTTGAAAATTATAAAGAAATGCTGAAAACGTATGGAAACTGTCGAAAGTATCAATATAATTAACGTCAATATTAGACTGACATTGAAATGCTATTTGGAGTATTCAGCAAAATAACGGTGCTATAAAAAACTGGGACATAAACCACAATTTAAAATATCAATAATATGCGCACCTGTTTTACAACAAAAAATTGGTTTTTCAAACAGAATCAGTAACAGAGTTAAAATTCTGCTGCAATTGATAGTGAAAGTACCTTATTTGTTAAATATTTGGAGTAAATTTCAAACGCTTCAGTTTGACAAAACCAGGAGCCATATTGTGTAACAATCCTGTGATGGATATCGGAATGAATTCCATAACGAATGTTTGGAGTACAAAGTGAATAGGAAACTGTATAATTCAATGTTCATATAAAAGTATTTGTTTCGAAAGTATTTTTCTTTCGTGTAATTCAATGTTTATATGAAGATAGCTGTTTCAAAAGTGCTTTTTTCCAGTTTGTGACTGAAACTTTACACATCTTCAATTTTTTTGCCTCTCTTCGGAAGATTCCCATATTTTATTAAAATATGAAGAAGAAGAAAGCCAAAACCTTTCTTTCCCAATACTTCTGGAATGTTTCAATCTACTACAATTTTCAATTTTTTTTTCTCCAGCCAACATCCTCAGCTCTCCAAAATACATTGCTCTTAGACCTTTAAACTCTGCCACAAGTTACTTTGTGGAAGAATTTACTACTTCAGATAAATGAAACCAACAGGTGTACACAAACTTGTATTAGAATGAATTTAGTCATACTTCAGAAGTACACAACACCTCTAACACTCTTGACAAAGACATAAACTTAAAACTACAGTTCACAGACTATTAAATTAAATATTGACATAATACAAAAACTTGATAAACAACAATATCAATTGGACTCTCTGACTTTTATTCCATTATCAAAAAATAAAAAGAACTCTTTATTTAGCATTCGCTTTGCAACGAACAGAAACTTTTGTACGTTGATATTTTCCAAGCGCCAGGATGAAATGGAATGAATGGAAAATTCAGTTTGAACATGAGATGATTATACCTGTAAAAACAATGAGAATTAGAATCAAGAAGAAATTAGAAGAAAATATCAAATTCAATACAACCTGAGTTATACTGTTTCATTGAATACTTGAAATGTACTGTTTGCAACCTTTGGTGAAGTTATGAATATTATTGCAGATTTATCACAACACCAAACCGTTACTTTCAACAGTTCAACCCATATTTCAATCACTAAATGATTATCTTCAAGAGGACGATTGAACTTCCTCTTGAAGATGATCACTTGATGATTGAAACACGTGTTGAGGTGTTAAAAGTAACGGTTTGGTGTTTGGATAAAACTCCAGTAATATACTTCATTAAAGACCACATTAAGTTTGGCGAGTTTATATGAATGGAACATAAGAGAACTTAAAACTACAATTGCAATGTAAACAAAATATATGGTAATTTTTATAGAAATATCGTTAAAATCCTCATTGGTTTTCATCTTTCAAATGAGTAGTTCGCTTTTATTTGTAAAACATAATGAAATAAATTATGTTTCTGAGCATTTTTTCAAAATCTTGAATGAGCTGACCTATCACTTGATGAAAATTAATGACACTATCCATGATAATAATCGAACAGTTTTCAAACATTTTTTATTTATAGTCGCTTTTAGCTAAAACCTTTGCTTCATCAGTAGGAATGTTAGCAAAACACGTCTAGAAATGAAAAATGTTTGTGAAAATTGTTTAATCATTATCATAGATAGAATTTTTTCAACATTCCTAGCACTACAAAAAACGTGGTAGCCACTATAGGTCATGAAATAACGAATTTCAATTTTTGCTAAATAATTTTTTAAATAAAATATTTACAGCAAGCTTTATATCATACAATAAGCAATCATATAAACATTGAATAATTTTGAGGATATATATTTGGGTGCAATAATATTTTCGAAAGAAAAATAGAAATCATACTATCTACAAGCAACAACTGAACATTTACCGACCCTTTTCAACTATTCCTGCTCTTTTTGCAATAATATTGATATTGCATACCTGTGTGTCGTCAATGAGAAATATTTCGTTGACAATAAAGTACAGTAATTCACTCATTGTACTAGGACAATGTTTTTCGAATTGTGTGTAGCAATCCCCTGCGGAGACATTATTAGCTACACCAATCGAAACCAGAGCAAAATCGGACAAGACATAGGTCTGTCTCATCAGTGGTGCGAGAAAAAAAAAAAAAGAATGCATCGCTGGATTCAAAATTATCCTTGAAGGAAAAGCCTGAGCTGCCAGCATCTATGGACGGTCGACGCCAAGCTTAGACATCAACTGCCGAACGAGATTTATCCAGTCTTTCTCTCCAACTTTCACTGCAGCAGAAACTTTTTGAGACCAGAAAGGTATCTTCGTTGGTTGAACCACAATGCGCTATTGGACTCAACTGTCAAAGGACAAACCCGAGTAGGAAAAGGCGATGACAAAACATAATGAAGAGACCACATCTAAAATCGACAGAAAAATCAATTCCCGAATATCGAAGATAAATAGAACTCTCAAAAGCAGTCTGCTGCGAAACCGAGCTTCAACAGCGTCTTTGGGCTCTGGCGTCGACTAGATTGCTGTGCCGTGAAAGCTGCAATGGAAGATAGACTAATCTTGTTTGGTGGTCAATGCCAAATCTTGGTCATGTTAAGAAACACGATTGACAACCTCGTCAATTTCGTGAATTGGGTCTTGTGTTGATGCCATAGATGGTGTCTTCATGAAGGAGAAAATATATCATCACCTTTTCTCGTTAGCTCAATTATTATCTAATCACTTTTCCATGGAAATATTTAATGATGTTAACTGATATATAAATGTTTATTTATTTTTGCTACTCAAATATATATTCACCTGTAAAATGAATAAACATGTATGGATTTAATATATTTTACATAATAAAGTACATGTTGAGAACAGTGAGAACTATGAAATCAACTAATAAGCACAACAAATAAATTTATGAATGCACCAAAAGAGAACAGTTGTTACTTGTAGATTTTTGTAAAATATTTCTTCTTTATAATAATTGCTTTGTTTTTTCATTTAATCTAGTTTTGCTGGATAATGAAACGATACGTTTTCACTACAACACTTCAACAAATTTTCATGATGTAGAGGAGGTATACTGAAGTGAAAGTAGTTAAATTCAAAAATTTCACAGGAAATTCTTATTATTTTCAAAAAATCCAATAAACAAGCCTTTTTATAGTTTTTCAAATAAAGTGTATACAACTTCATTAATATTTATCAATCTCTAAGGATTATGAATCGTAATGATGAGCATATACTAACCGGTAAATTAGAATAGTCACCAACATTTCCTACGGCTCTCTAATAGGGTTGGTGCCTCTGTTGGCGTTGTCCAGTGCCTCCTCGACCACCTGCAGGTTTTCCCTGGTAACCGCCTGAGCCACCTGAAAAGATGAAGCAGTATAAAAATTTTTATATTATAGCAATCTTACTCACTAATTCAACTCAAAAACAATCGTTCGCCATCTGTGTTGCCAATCGCCTCTATCTTCTCTTCTACAAATTCAGAAGTGACAAATGTTTTTTTTGTTCCTACAATAGCTGACGAGGGTGCTCAAAAAACGCGGCATTTCACATATACGCAGTTTTTCATGTACATATTCTCATTAATGTAGATTATGATTAATCATCCCAACAAAGTAACTGTCAAGACTATTATGGGACCTTACATTATATAACTGAATGTTTGAACTGACATCTCTAAATATTACACATTGAAATAATTTTAGGTTCCACAACTCTCAACCAAATATATTGCAAAAATTTGTGATGGTGACCGAAAATGGAACGAAAAATTAAGAGCATCTCCTCAATACATTTCCCACTTATCCCATAACTGCATCTAGCACCAAATCCTCCATCGTGGAATAGCCATATCCCTGGTCTACATTCAGATATAAACAAATTCACTGTAAATTTTACATCTGCACCAGCATCGATTTAATAGAAATTCTATTTTGTTAGTTGTAGTTGCTAACAGTAATTTCAAAACTGAATGTTTCTTGTGATGAAGGTTGTAAAAGAGTAATTTCCATCTCCTCTGAAGTTGGCATCAGACCCAAATGATTTCAATTTGATATTCAACTAAACTGCTAACCTAGCAATAAAAGTGTTAATTTCCCTAAAATTATTATTTAATTGCAGATTCGAATAGGAAAAATAAGTCACTATTCTCACAAAAATTTATTTCAGAAAAAAAAAATAACTTCATAGCACAGTCCATGTAGGTTTCATGGCAACATGAAAATTTGGGGTCAAGAATTTTCAGGTACATTAAACAAAAAAATGTTTATGCTAGAAATGTCCATATCCATTAGGGTGCATTTGAATTTTCAATTTTGAGAGCTTGATTATTTAATCGATGATATGAAAAAAAATTGGAAAGGAATAAACGATTATAAAGCCATGCTAAAAATGTGAGCTGAAATACTGATTTCAGGATACATAAAATTATCTCAAGTAAGATTCACAGGTTCCTATATAACTTCCTCTAGTCAATTAACTATATGTTTTAAATATTCATCATATCAGTATATCATTCACTTGAACTTGCGTTTTCTAGTCAAAAGAACCATACTATTTGGAATCGGTTAAGAAATTGAGCAGTCACAACACAGAGTATATCTGAAAATCGCCAGCTTTCATTTAACTGCTCCTCAAATAAAACAATTTATTTGATTGATGGTCCCTTTCAAGGTGAAAGTATATCATGAAGATTTCTAGTTTCAACAAATGCTTTATTCAAGCTCTAAACAATAATTCACAATATCATTTCACTGCATCTGTAAAATATGTGTCAACTTGTACAAAATATAGGAACAAGACAAGTCTACTATGATGTAAATATATTATGTCTTAAATAAAACATACATTAGACAACTGTGTGAATATCACACTTTCTATAAGATTTATCAGCATATCACACATCCAGAATGGAAAAGGCACTACTCACATAATGATGTTTTTAGGAAATCTCAGTTAAATTTTATATATAGAAAGTATAAAATTTTAACCAGTATTTCCTAAAAACATAACTTTTTGGAGTTGTGCCCTTTGCATTCTGAATGTGCGATAAATAAATGGCCATACCGAGTTGATGGTAATACAAGAATTTTCCTTTAAATGTAATAGTCATGATTCTGTCACTCTAACAGAAGAAACCAGTGGATGAAGTTTATTTGAAATAAAAAATTCATATCTACTACAGCCAACCCGGTACCTCCTAACTAACTGACATATACAAGAGCTTACAATAAAAGGCACCAACAGATTACCATCGAAACTAACAGTGTTAAAAACCTATTGCCCATTGTTGGAGTATTTACCATAATTGCCATAGTTGGAGTAATCGTATCCACCATAACCTCCGTATCCTCCACCTCCGTAATAATCATAACCCTGATTGTAGCCTCCATCATAGCCATAACTTTGTCCATATCCTCCATAGCTTCCATAACCTTGGTTCCAATTTTGAGACCCATAACCTCCTCGGCCTCCCCTACCTCCACGCATACCACCGCCACGGCCACCGCGACCTCCACGTCCACCCATCATTGGGCCACCCATCTGGTCGGGTTTAGGTGTAGCCTTCTTTACATCAACCTGTAAATGAATAAAAAATTATAATATATTCAAGTTCTTATATATTCTAGTTTCCAAATAAATTATTCACAAGTAATAATGCATTAAGTTATTAAAAAAAACTGCTCAACTGATTATCATCTCACATATTTTTCAAAATTTTATGAGGGTTGCCTTTTGAATTTCAAGGAACCAATATATATAAATGATAACATCCAAAAACATAATAACCATGTTTGAATATTCGTAATGTTTCATTTGAGCATCACTAATTTCATAAAGTTTGGTTGTATTCATCTAGAAATCGAGAGTATAGAAACAACATTTCATGAAAAATGTAGAATATTTGGAGAATATATCTGCGAGAGAGTAAAAGTCGCTATTGAGAATTTCTTGTTTGCATAGCATAACCTAGTACTTATTATGTTGAGCTAATGAAAAAAAATATATAAAAATTAACAGAATATCAATCAGTTCTCTGATCATGTATTGCTTGAAGCTAGGCTAAGCTTAATACTAATACATTTGAATGAAAACCCCACCGTTACATCTAAGGTGACTTATGACAACTACAGAAAATATAAAAATCAATTTGACATTGTTTTTTGCACAAAAACATTTTCAATTCAATATCTGTTCTTGAAATGTTCTCTCAAAATACAAAGTTCTTTGAAAATTCTGTAACACAAGGAAATTAAAATTTAAGAAAGGGTAGTATATTTCTCCAAATCCCTATAATTTGATTTGTATTGAAGGATTACTAAATTCATATAAAAGATTTAACAAATATGGATTTTTTTTGGGTCGGCTGGGTATTCAAATCACCCAATGAAAGGAAAAATAACCAATAAAATGGGCTTGTTTCATACTATTGAAAATGATACTGGTTTGCTTATAGACTGATCGAGTTAGGTTGGTTAGTTAATTAGTTATCAAGCCTAATCGGTCCCAATACCTTTTTTATATTTGCAAAAAAAAAATTCGAGAAGAGTTTAAATTGGCCGTGTGTCTGTTGACCAATAAAATTGATCATTTCTGTAGCGGTGTTGTAAAGTGCCAATTATTTTAGCAAAAATACGAAATGGAACATTGGAAAAAGTACATTGTCTCATACATTCAAGAGAGATAGCTGACCGGGTGGCAATGACCAATATATAAAGTTAATTTTTTCATTTTTGGTGAGTGACATGAATGCATTATTGATTTCTTTATTGGGGTTTATGAACTTTCAAGAATCATTTGAAAATATAGCTTGTTGAATTCTATTTAGAACCATGGTTTTAGAGTACATTTCATTTCATATGGAATTTTTTTTTATGAATTTAAACGTTTTAACATTTTCATATACAGTTCCATTATTAAAATGTCTGTGATTTCAACAATAAAAATGTCTACTTCCAGAGATATTTCAAAATAACGTTTTCATTGCGTTTTGTGTTATTTGTATCCCATGTATAATTAATTCTCCCTTCCAATGCATTTCTTACACTTTTTATTTGGTTTACTTGTCAGAAATGAGTGAGATATTACTTTGAATCACGAATGAACCAGAAACTGCTTATATGCTCCGTGAATTTTAAAATTTGGCAATGTTCATTATTTGTATTGTTCCTATTGGTCAAACAATAAGCGGTACTAGGCCCGTGACGTAACGGGCTTTGAAAATCCTATTTTTAATAAATTATTATGGAAAATAACACTACTTAGATAGCTGAAACAAAGTACACCATTTTTCAATTTGAAATTACTACCAAATGAACTGTAAACCAAAAATCATGAAACAAGCCCATTCATAACTCTCTGGACAGTGTTTTTTTATTTCACCATTTGAGACAGTTCTCATGAAGAAGAATTGAAGCACAAGATTTTCACCATTTGAGACAGTTCTCACGAAGAAGGATTGAAGTGTAAGATTTAATTCTTAATCTGATTATTAATTATTTGCAAAGGTCACAATCAACATTAATTGTAATGTAATTAAAAAAAAAAACTAAACAAAGATGGATAAGACTGTAGAGAACATGGTTTTTCAAAATGTCATTGTCCAGGGACTACACATTGACTATGGAATATGCTCTCTATGCCACCCGAAGGGCAATTTTATCTATGATACTGTGGCAAAGATTCCATCGACAAAAAATCCGTAGGCCACCAGCTGGAGGGTAAGCTCCGATACTGATTGTGTCAACTGACATTAAAATTCTGATGTAAAAAAAATTTATAACCCAAAAAAAATGTCAAGTAATGAAAACATACCTCTTTATCCTTAATGGTTTGCTTAGGCCTTCTGAGTAAGTCATTTACAACTTGTTCAGATTCAAATGTGATAAAACAGAAGCCTTTCCTCTGGTTTTTAGTTTTGTCAAATGGCATCTCAACTTCCACTATCTGAAACAAATTAAAATTATATTCAAAAATAATTTTTATAATAAGATGTATCTCACCGTTCCGAACTGTGCAAAGTAGGATTTTATGTCATCATCAGTGAGATCTGTGGACAAACCCCCTACAAATATTTTACCGTGTCTAGCTTTAGCTTTTTTTGGATCAACTTTCTTTCCATTGATGATATGATCACCTGCTGCTACCACTTTGTCCAATGTTTCAGTAGATTTGAAAACAATGAATGCAAAACCCCTAGACCTGCCAGTGTTTGGGTCAGTTTTCACATTTATACTCTCAATTTCACCATATTGTCCAAAATGTTCACGAAGTTCCTCTGTAAAAAAAAAGATTATTGTATTGTGGAAATCCACTGAAAAAATGTGGAGTGAATTAAAAGTAAACATCAGCATTGGAATTATCAACAAAAATACTCAGTAGCAGAACTGACAAAATGAAATCATCATAATATATTTTGATTTTGTAACAATTTCTTCAAAACAAATTCAGCTAGGACTGACTTGATAGCTTACACGTTATATCTACTATTATTATGCATTAAACAAAATTACATTGGTTGGATTATAAGATTTTTTCTCTAAAATTTTCAAACTTAGGTCCTAGGGATGAGTTACTTCAAAATGTTATTTATATGGCATACATTAGAGTCATTTGAACATTCTGAATATTCACTTAAGGACAGACTGAAAATTTCGATAATTGAAGAATACTAAATTATTAAGGGATACTGTATTACTAATCTTATCCTTTTGTAAACATTCTCAGTGCTCATTTGAAATAAATATGTATTGAACAATCAATTTTATACAAAAACAAAATCACTTCAAGAGTTTTGTTACATATGGACAAAGACTTTTGAATTGATGGTTCTGATATGTTCATTACAGGTTAAAGATTGAAGTTCTTCGTATTAACACATGCTGTTGTACAGATGGATAACGCGACTACTTCTTAATTTTAGTCTCAAGGAATGTTTCATGTGAATATTTCTTCTAAAGTATTTATATGCTTCATGTCTTTGTCTTAGCATTTGTCCTTGAATTGAGAGTTCAAAAGTTCCCCGATTTCAAATTTTAGTACTAAGACGTCAATAATGCAAATATCCACATATATTTCTTCAAGTAATCTAATTGAATGGTTTAATGCTGCAAACACCAGTTGGCAGGTAATTGAATTCAGTTAACTGCCGACTGCCGATGTTATTTGGATTTTTTATGGTAGTAGTTAATTATTATAAAAAATTTGTCTGAACGAGTACCAAGAATGGTATATCACTTTCAGATTGATTTTCAGTTGGGGATTTTGCGGTTAACAACTTGTTCATTCAATGTTTGTTTTGCAAAAGCGAGCGGTTAGATACTTATGCAAGGTGGGAGTACGTGAGTTATGCAGACATTATTTGAGAGAAAAAATTCTCACAGTTACTTGTATTTTCATTCTGGGAACTGTCTGCCTGATTTACAAAAAACATAATATGGTTGGAACTCCGGAACATATAAACTGTTCCAAAAACAAGTGAAAGTATTCTTTAATTTATGGAAGTAAAAAAGCTGTATAATCACATACCTTACAAAATTAGGAAAAAGAAAAGCTATAAAAAGTTCATTAATTTTGTTAAAGATGTCCTTGCAACAAAAGCATACTACAATCTTGATGAATATTACAATGGAACTTTGATTTAATGTTTTTTTTAATGTTATTGTTTATATTGACACCTATACTTCAAATAATATTTTATACTGTGGTAGATCTTATTTTATTGCCATGACATGTGAACTTAAGTTGAAACTGTGTGTATTTGTTTTTTACATTTTTGGAAAGGGACTATACAAACTATTCTTTCAACAAACTTGGTTAAATTTTATTTATTATTGTCACATTTTATCCACTTGATATGAGAACTTACTTTTGCTCAAATTGTATTCGGTATTGGACTTTTTAAATTGTTTTTCTTTTTTCTTTGAAGTGCTATACATACCAGATTTTATAACAAGCTTGTGTCAATAAGATTGTATTTTCTTGGACAATGAAGTATATATCTATTTATCTACCTAATAAATTTTGTATATTCATTTAATCAATTCGTCGAGAGTAAATTATTTGAATGCAGTAAGCCAGAATGGCACTAATAAATATATACAGATATACTGCTGTAATTTCTTTCATTACAGAAGAGACTATAATAGTAAGACTTTTTTCTCAATTATATCAATTGTTGACACCAAAAGACCTACTTATCATTTTATATAGGTCGTGAGGACAATAATTCAACAGTGAAATAATGACATTTCTCCAATGAATAGAATAAAAGGAAATATTTCAGTGAAAAAATAGGGGGGAATAGAATTCAACTCAAAAAAGAGAAAAAGGAAGAATTGCGTTGGGTGCAAGCTTGTATATTTCTTGACCTAAGTTACTGATGACATAATTGCCTTTATGTTCTGCGTAGATCAAACTTTAAAAAATCACATGAAGTAACATTCATAATATGCATTTGAATGCATGAAAAAAATTAAATGGATTCAACTCATTAAATTTTAATTCAATCATCATTTATCTGAATGATTTGGGTTTCATTAGATTACGTCCACATGCCATTTTACAATGGATTTTTGTTGTATTGACATAAAAATGTCACAAATCTTTCATTCAAATTTTGGTAGAAAGGACACTTCTAGCATCTACAAACTTTCATCAATCACTGTGTCCCTCCGCAAGTAAAAAAAGTTTGATTATTACAACAGCTGTTTAAATTGACAACATTTGCAGACCACCGTTTAAGGAAAAGGAAATCCTCACTGTAATATCAGTTTTTATTATTGAAACTATGTCTCATAGTAAAAAATTAAAATTGGTTTTCGATTAAGGCAAACGCCACTCACTAAAAAAACAATTTTAATTTGCCCCTTCCTCAATATTCCCTTATTAAAGACACTTTCATTTATAATGGGTTGAAAATATTCAATCACCTTCCATCTCATCTGCAAATGCGCATGTCATAACAGGAACTACAGGGAAGTTTTGAGGGATTTTTTTTGTGAGAGAGCCTATTATAATTTATCAGAGTACTATCAAGATACGTTTCAATTTAACTTATGTCAGACTCTCAATACATGTAATCAATATTGGAAAATTATATTACACATTATTACTGGCTATTTTTCTAAAGTATTATATTGTGCTATGTAAAAACAAACTGTTTCTGTTATCTTTTCCTGTTTTATTTTGTTGTATATACATATATTCAGTATCTACTTGTAAATGTAGATTATTTCATAGTTCATTTCATAGTAACTATAGCTAATATGTGTAATTTTGTTTGTTTTTTATTTATTTATTTTAACCAAGCTATGTTAATAAGATATGAATCTTCTGACAATAAAGCATATTTTGACTTTGAACTATCAGGTTGTTTCAAAAGTTTCGTCTGTTTCAATGTCATGTGTTTTTGTAGATCCGTATCTCAAATATTTATTCTGTGTTGATCGATAGAGAATTTTGTAGGCCCGAAACCAGGCATTTAGCAATGAGTGTTAATGAGCGCACTGTTCGACGTTGGTTTGCGAAAATTTTTTCCGGATATTTAAGCCTCAAAGATGAGCTTTGAAATGGTCGACCCACAGTATCCACAACAAGACCCGTCCGCAAGTTTCAAAAATCACATTCAAAACTTAAACGAATTGATCGTGCAAGTTCTGTCTCGCCTACCATACTCCCAGACGTCTCGCCAACCAACTGGCATCTTTTCAAGCACTTCCATAACTTCCTCATCGGTAAAACCTTTGTCAATCAGGACCAGGCAATAACAGCCTTTGTCAACTTGAATCCTGAGCTCCAAACTTTTATGCTGACGTTAATATACTTGCGTTACGTAGGCAAAAGTGCATTGATTCAAGTGGCTATTATTTCTTTTAATTTGAATAATTATTCACGTAGATTCAACAGTTTAAAGTGGACTCATAAAAACGGACCAGATCTTTTGAAACAACCTAACACAAATGCCGAGACTCGGAAAATGATTTTTCAGATAGGTATTTGCTGAAATATCATTGACAAATTTTGATAGATTGGTACAGAATATCAATAAGTTACTGTGTCGATAACTTTTTTATCGATGAGCCAATCTTTAGATCTATCAATTTTCATTAAATGAAATGTTGTCAAGTTTAGCAACACTTATTTTATTTTCCTTCTCCCTTCCTAATCCATATTTTTATGATTAGTGTCATTTGAAAGTAGGGGGAAAAGGAGAATAGCAGTCCAGAATTGAATTTAATTTTTCATTGAAAGGCTAGAAAATCTAATAATAAAGGTAAAAATACTCACTATCAGTTGTTTCCCAATTCATGCCACCAACAAACAATTTCCTGCAATTTAAAATGTTTTTTTAGTAATGGTGAATACTTTCAGAAGTTCCTAAACAATAAAAGTTTTGAAAGTTCAAATCTAAGATGACATTAATATAGAACAAGAATTTCAATGATATATGGATACAGCAAAAGATTAAATCGTAGTTGAATCAAATGGATCTGCAATCTCAAACTGATCTGAAACTTATACTGACTAATCTGTGAAACAAATTAGAGCAAAATTTAATGTAATGAAACAATTAAACTTTATTTGGATCATGACTGAATTGTCCAAAGTGAACTGTTAACATTGAGTTTACTAAGTGTTGGCAGAAGAAGTGCCCAAGGATAAATACCATGGGTCCTAGTGCTCCCAGTCCTTCCATACTCCATCTTCCACTTAGCTGACTCAGCCACCTGGAGAAAAGGAACCATGTTTAAATTGGATTTGAAAGGTATCCTAAAAAACCTGGCATCCTATTACTGGTACTGAACTGATACTTATTTCAACAAGACCAAGAAATTACAAAAGAAACTCAAAAAGTGAATTATATTCAGTCAATAAAATCCACTGAAAGACAAAATTTCAACTGAGAAATTGATTTAGCTGAAAAAGATAGTAAAATCTGGATTGACTGAATTGGAGATTATCCTAAAAAAACAGCAAATTCAAAGTAGGCGCCAAAAAGAGCTTAATCCGCCATTTTCTTCCATAAAACATGGCCGGTTGACCTTGATGATATGTGATATGACCAAATTGCAAAAAACAAACTAAAAAATACAATAAAATTCACAATTACTAAGTGCTGAAATAAACTTTAGCGGGTTTTTGAATTTAAAAAATATTGCATCACTTGTGATTATAACAGATTCAAATTTCGTAAAAGTAATATACTTTTCAAGCTGACAGATAAATCAGCTTAAAAATTAAAGAGAGTGAGATCTGAGGCGAAATCTAATACATCAAATCTTCAACCATTGAGTCCTTACCTATCATCATCTCGTCCAGGGGTATCAGCACTTCCACTGTCGGCTTGCGGGGCATCACCAGAGCCATTTTGCTGACTTTGTTCAGCAGTAACGTCCGATGAAAAATCTTGTCCGTTTTCCATTGTGAATTTAGTTCCACTTTTAAATTCAAAACGTTAAAAGACTTTTTTTGATGTTGTTTACTACAAGATAACAATAGATATAAACACCGGAAAAACACCCAACACCATGCACGGAAGACACCCGAAAGAGGACGATGACGCGTCAGCAACAAAAATATTTCTTCTTTAACCCCACTACGTCATAACCGGCAAATCAACCAATAAAAACATTGTTTCTCATTTGACAGGAAATGAAACATGCGCACTAAGATGCCTACTTTCACATTACATTTCTTCCTATATTGACTGGCCATTTCATATCCGGAAATTAACCCCGAAAGTTCTATTGGGTGCATTCGAGTTACCATAATTGAAATTTTTTCTATTACTTCGGAAGGCGTCCTGTGTCGATTATATCAAATCAATTTGTTTGTGGTTTTTTCCATCCCTTTTAAAATAGCAATTTTGATTTTAGGACCTAATAATAATAGTTATTTTGAAATTGGCTTCGCCACGGTCGTCATGTGGGACGGCTATAGGAGCATTTTGATCGATGTGAGCACTTAGTGGAACGCATGATATGTCAATGCAAATTTAAAAAACAAAAAATAGGTCCAGTGATAATTAGTGAGAGGTATTTCTTGACGATGTTTTTTGAGACATCATTCTCACGAGTGAAAGCTGTTTTGGACTACAAGCAGGGCCGTCGCCAGAGGGGAATGGGAAGAGCCTTCCCCCTGCTTTTTCGACTTGGGAAAAAGTTGGGAAATTTTGGGCGATGAAGATAGAAAAAAATAATAGTAAAAAAATGAATAAAAATGAAAAAAATAAAAATGAGAGAAAAGAAAAGGAGAAGTAATAAGAAAAGGGAAAGAACCAGGAGAAGGATTTCCCAACGTGCATAACTTAAAGAGAATGCTGAGTTGTTTGAAATCTTCAAAAATGTTTCATTTCTCCCAAGTAAGAAAACAGTCCTGAATAGTCCACAAATTTTGAAGTGACAATTTTACAAAATTCCCAACTTTTCGCTGTTTTTCCGACTTGGAAAAGTT
>WOGP01000598.1:10154-23261 GCA_015342065.1 Leptinotarsa undecemlineata | reverse complement strand
GAGGTAGGAATCCAACCCACGATCTTCTGATCGTGAGTCGGGCGCACTACCACCGCGGCCAATTCCACAACATTGCGGCCATTCCTCCAATAAACGGAAAAAAACAATTTCACAAATATAGGTACTAGAACTAGTGTATTAATTTCATGTTAACTTATAATATCTTTGTTTTGAATTCATGAAAGTTGAATATTTCAAGGGTTGTACACCGCAGTTCAGTTACAGGATGTTAAAAGACTAGGAATTGCTTCACTATTTCAATTGATGATCATAATGAAGACACTGAGATATGTAGGTTCAAAAACACGAGACATCCGAAAACAAAGGACGGAAGTTCGAATGTGGGTCCAAAAACAGAGGATGTTGGTTGGTTTATAAATCATCTAGGAATTACCAAACATTGGTGTAAGTTCAAAAATGAATGAGAATATGAGAAAAACAGAAACAAAGAAAGTAGGTTCATTCCTACTGTAGTCCAACAACTGTTTGGTATTAGGCTTCGAAGGGTGAATTGATGCTTTGGGGTGAGCAAATCCTGGAAAATTCTGCCAGAAGTTCAAGTATCTAGGTGTTAAATCCTTATTCGGCAAAGCCTAAAGCGATGCCTGTGATATATTCTGGTCCAATGAAGCTGCTTGCAGCACCCTTTTCCGCAAGGGAGTCAGCAACCTCATTGCCTTCCAGGCCAGAATGGCCAGGAATCCCGACCAGAGACAACCTGTCTGCGTTCCTAGGCAGGTTGATATATCTGTATCTTTGTGCTGGGTTGGCGACTGGAAACACCAGCACTAGAACCAGAAGGTATTTTGATCCATCTGTGAACCAACAACTACCTGCTCTTGATATTTTCTTCTTCCGGAGGATCCATTCCTCTCTACTCGGGAACAGTACTTTATGGGGTATTTTCTAGTTGACAGTTGGGGGCGTGAAGTTAGAGGTTATTTCGAGAATGCTGTGACTAACAGTGTTAACTAACAGTCTGTTGCACTCTGCATTAAATTGATTTGTTCAATTGGCAATGTACACAAGTCTATATGCAGTTTATCTAGCCTCACTCCAAAAAAAAATGTGGAAAGGAGTTAGATCTAGAAGGATTTTCATGGCCGCTGATGGCACCACTGATGGCCAGACTATTGTGAGTTTTTAGGTGAGTTTTTGATCAAGGACAATGCCAAGATATCTCACCTCCGTTCCGAATGGAATGACCTCACCATTGAGGGAACGTGGCGTTTGATATCGTTGCATTTTCTCCTCCTAGTGAAGGGGATTATCACAGTTTTGCTGGAGATGACAGACATCTGCTCCCTCAGGCACCAACTGTGATCAACGTCCAACGTGCTTTGGAGGATATCACAAACTATCCTTGGACGCTTGCAACGTGGACCTTGCAAAAATGACAAGATCATCTGCATAAGCTTGTAGATCTACTCTTCTTCTGTCGAGGACCTGAAGTAGTCTATCCATCAGGAGCGACCACGGAAGGGGAGCTAGTACCCCACTTTGGGGGCAGTCTCTGGTGACCCTGAACCTAATGTCCTTGCCTTGAAAAGTGGTAGTTGCAGTTCTGTTTACCAGAATTGCATAATTTGATGTATAAGTTTGGAAATGTCGTTATAGGACGAAACTTCTGTAATGTTAGTTACATGATAATACGTTTATTCGTAGCTCCAATACGAAATTATAATATAATTTTCGCTAATTTTGATAACAGAAACTACAAATTTGACTGAAAACAACATACAACCAACATACCAAATAATAAACAGAGGAAGTTTTGATAGAATTCCGGAAAGAGAGTTTCAGAAAAGATGGTTGGCCAAGCAAGTAAACAGGTTCGAGAATGGATGAATTATTGTTGACAATGCACTTTTCGTGAATGTAGCGATGTTCTATAAAAACAGCTTCGTCAACAGGCACGACATCGGTTTCACGACACAAAGTGCATCCGCATTCTATAACAAAATCAATGATCAGAATCGATGAGGCAAATGGGATAGCGGATGTTTGCACTTAAACACTGAGAACATTGTTTTTGAAATGTACTCTTTCCTGAATATAATTATGAAAAAATATTTACCAAAGTATGATAAGCATAAATCTGAATTTTATAAAGACTATGAAGACGGTTAGAGAAAAAATGTTTAAAAAAATGGAAAATGTACCATAACGATCTTGACTACTTTTATATTTAAACTTTTGAGAGGCAGGTAAAAATTTCTGATTCACTCTAACTACTACACCTGTTTGAAAAAAAATTATTCAAAATCTGTTTTTCCGTTAACCAGCTGTCGCACCCCTATGAACGACAACCCTCAGAAATCGAAACTTGTGCGAGCTGAAGATTAACGAGGTCTTACCTTTTAACGTGTGATTCCTAACACGGGTTGGACGATAGCAAGTGAAAATCGATCGTTCAGACTAGGGCTTGAACCACCGATCAACACGTCAGTCAATTCGAGTGAGTGAATAAAGCACCCGCGTCGAACCGCCTGGCTACCGCCTATTGAAGTTCTGCAATTCTCGAAACGAGAATTCTCGTTCATTCAAGTGAACTCTTTTTTGCAATCGTTAAAAAATTTATGATAAAAAAAATGTGTTCCACGTTTATAATGATTGCATAAAAAACACCACTCTCCCAAATTTACAATTGAATTACTCGAGATACAAACGACTATTCCGTAACAAAAATATATGTTTCACATTTAGCTGTACGGAACAGTTTTTTATCGTTTGATGTCACCATTTGTTGAACATACTAGCGCCTATATTGGTAAATTGTTTCCCAATTCAAAACATAAATAAGCAACAATAACTTGTAATACCAGGTTTAAGAGTCAGCACTTTCATTTTGAAATTTTCTATTGAAACAAATCGAAATAAAGCCATGCAACTTTACAACTCTATAACTAAATGTTCCAATGGGAAAAATACGAAATTCAGAGACAAAAAACAATTATGTATCGGCACAATCTGTCACAACATTACATTTTGATTCAAAATGACATTGTAGCATCTAAAACTGTAAAACTGAAACTGAGAATTTGACAAAAAAATCAATAAATTTTTGTTGTGATATCGTTAAATACATCCCCGCCATGGATTCAAAATGTCCCGCTACTGGTCCCAAATGTCGTGCGCGCGCTGCTCAAAGTTTGAAATCTCCCCCTTGTCCTACACCTTTTCCAATAGCCGACATGGATGGAAAACCTTTTTTAACAACTACCTGTGCTTGGCAGACTCTTCAAGAATATTATAATGAATCGGGCAATGATTTAGTTATTAAAGACTTGTTCGCGCAAGATCCTAATAGATTTAATAAATTCAGGTAAGTTTATCAACTCCATAAGTATCCAGTCTTCAGCTTGCCTGTCTTGAATGACCTTCAGTGACATTGACTTCCTTGAATTCCTTTTTTTTCTTGTAAAATGTGAAAACAAACATTAATTGAAATTTTGAACACTTCCAATGTTTTTCTTGAGGGAAGTTCTGCTTGAAACTTCAATATTATGTGATACTCATATCAATATTTAGAAGTACTGGTGTAAAAACCAGTAGGAACCCATTGAAAATTTTATTGAAGGAAATTTTAGTTATCAACAAAATACATTTACGAATAAGGAATGTTCATTCTGAGTTTTATAAGTATATGTTATTTCTAATTTGAGTTGCACATGACCTGCATTACATTTGCAAGTCATGGCCTACTTTAAATATTTTCGAAATGGAACCCTCATTTCCTTAACATATTTTTTAAATATTTCAGTTTGAAACTAGCCACTCCTAATGATGGCGACATCCTTATTGATTACTCCAAAAACCGAATTGACGATCAAACAATGCAACTTCTTCTCAATCTGGCAAAAGAACGAAAAGTCGAGGAAGCAAGAGACATCATGTTTAATGGAGGTAAAATCAATTTCACCGAGGATAGAGCTGTGCTTCATATTGCACTGAGAAATCGTTCAAATCGGCCTATACTGGTAGATGGAAAAGATGTAATGCCTGACGTCAATGCAGTTCTTGAACACATGAAGCAGTTTACTAATTCTGTGCTCAGTGGACAATGGAGAGGGTAAGTATATGCATAGTAAATTTTGTGCTTTTTTGCTTGTGATAGCATTACACTCGTCATGCTAGCAAAATGGCACAGATATTGTATGGACAGACAACTCACGTGCATTCAACAAAGACGTCGTCAATTCGAGAATTTAATGTAGTTTGTCATGTGTAATACATGGTTTTACCCCAAAAATTCACTATAAAATTAGTTTCTCTTCCGTTTGATTTTTGTCACTGATGATGCTAGTTGTTTTAAATGGAAAGCTATAAAAATATCAAGTGTGATATACCACCGAATTGTGATTTTATTGCTTTATCAATATTTGTAATGAAAAAGACAGGTCCGTATTTAAAGAAGAAGTTGATGGTGGCGATGTTGCGAAAAATTAAATCAAAGATTTAATATTCAAATAACAAAAGAACAACAATTCTATTTGTAAAAAACAAAAACAGTATTTTTAGTTTTCCTTGTATAGCTCGAGAAGGGTTGAGGTTTTTGTAAATTTTCTTTGACCATTGCAATGTTGTCTACAATAGATCCCTTTTTTCCTATTTAATCGTGTTCATATCTGTTATGGCTTATAATTTAGCAATGTTACCACATGGTGAAAGAACCGGCCTGTATATTATTTTTTTCAGGTATTCTGGAAAGCAAATAACAGATGTTGTTAACATCGGGATTGGAGGTTCCGATTTAGGTCCTTTGATGGTCACAGAAGCCCTCAAACCATATAATAAGGGCCTCCGGTTACACTTTGTCTCCAATATTGATGGCACTCATCTAGCAGAAGTGCTAAAGAAAATTGAACCAGAAACCGTGCTTTTCATTATTGCCTCTAAAACTTTCACAACTCAAGAAACATGTACAAATGCACAGTCTGCCAAGGATTGGTTTTTAGCCTCAGCTAAAGATGTAGGTCAACTTTTTGCAGTTATATCCAATAAAAAATTAAAAAGGCTCTATACTGAAAGTAGATATAATTTGGTTTCAGCCTGCCGCAGTTGCCAAACACTTTGTAGCTTTGAGCACCAACGCTGCCAAAGTATCTGAATTTGGAATTGATACTGCCAATATGTTTGGATTCTGGGATTGGGTGGGAGGAAGATACTCTCTATGGTCTGCCATTGGACTTAGTATTTCTTTATCTATTGGATTTGATAATTTTAGCCAACTTCTAGATGGTGCTCACCACCTTGATAAACACTTTCAAACTGCACCATTAGAAAAAAATGTAAGTGATGACAACAAATGTAGGGAACAATGAGATACAGAGATAGATGAGATGAGATAGCTCAACAATTCATAAAGCATCAGTCAGCTTGAGTCCCTTATAGACATTTTTAGTAAAGGGAAGAGGTGATTTTTTTCACAGCTTTAAATGCATCTTTTTAAATCTGTAGTATTTTGAAATTTATATTGCTGCAAGTGTTATTTACTATAGACCCCTGTAGACTAGGGAATCCACTATTTTTGTTGCAGCCAATATTTTGTATCATAAGAAATTTAAAAGGTATATCTGTCGATTAGTCCTTTAAATGTACTTTATTATACTACTTTTTTATGTACTTTATTATACTACTTTTCTATGTACACAGGGTGATATAGAAGTGCGGTAGAGTGTGTAGGAAACCCTCTTTACTTTCACATTTCCAATTCTACTCACTTATGTCATTGTAAGAAACCCATATATGGGAAACAAGTTATTGTACTAAAAGTGATACACTGAAGGTATTCTGACAATGGGTCGAAAACGATTGAACACTTTAGTCAAAAATAACTGAGGAAGCAAAGAGAGCATATTTTCAAGTCAGTGACAAAAGAATTCAATACAAGAATTTTTTGTTAAAATTGAATGCTTTTAATACATTCTGTATTGACGACTTATCCTGATATGGTTCTGAATTAAACCTTCACTGTTCTAATTTCGATAAACACCCATATGTGATATTTCTAATGAAAAATTGTTTTTCTGGGAGTCTGAAACCAAGAGGGTGGCAAGTCTAGAATATAGAGAATGTTGAAAACTCACAACGTTCATCATTACAAATTTGAGTTAGTTCAATGTTTAAGACAAGAATATTTCAATTAATAACTGTAATGCAAGGAAGGAAAACTAGTCAAAAATTATTGAATGGCATTGGTAAACCTACCCACATGATTAATTTTCTTTGGATTTGTTTTAGTCTATAACCCAATATACACGACCTGTTATATTGATGATATTCTGTCATTTGTTTAATTGAACTTGATTAAATTGAAAATATATTTTCTCAGGCTCCAGTTATCCTCGCCTTGTTGGGTATTTGGTATGACAACTTCTATGGCTCTGAAACTCATGCTCTTCTTCCATATGACCAATACCTTCACAGATTTGCTGCTTATTTTCAACAAGGTGATATGGAGAGTAATGGCAAATATGTTACTAGAAGTGGTCAGTTGGTAAGTGGAAATGATAGTCGATTTCATGCATGTCATGTGTAAGGATTTGAAATTTTGAATTTGGCATATATCCTGAAAAAAGATTGGAAGATTTGAGCAAAAGCTAATTTTTCTGTGAAAAAAAGGTTTTGGTTTTATACTTCTCCATAATTAAAGAGAAAAATGTGGAAAACATTTGAAGGACAGTAGAAAGAAAATTATATTGAAAACTCATTACAAAAATGTGTAGAATATGCATAGAATCTGGATACAATCGAAAGAAAAAACAAATACTTTTTCATGAACATTGAATAATATAAAAGGAAAAGGACCTTTCAAAGCAACTCATGAATTGGGAAAGAAAGTTTTTGGCTTTCTACTACTCCATCTTGATACAAAAAAAA
Source organism: Leptinotarsa undecemlineata (assembly GCA_015342065.1). NCBI lineage: Eukaryota > Metazoa > Arthropoda > Insecta > Coleoptera > Chrysomelidae > Leptinotarsa > Leptinotarsa undecemlineata. The sequence goes on along the minus strand of WOGP01000598.1, from coordinate 16,379 downwards.
AGGGACGAGGGAATATCCCAAAGAAAGGAAGCTTATTCCGTGACATTAAAAAATCGTAACTCATGAATGAATTGTGTGTATTTTCTATAATGTTATCCAATTTGGTACTGAAGAGCCTTGGGGCAAGTGTCTTAAGGCGAAACATCGATGTATACCAGTGAGGATGACAGTGTTCCATGTAAGTGCAATTTGTTACCATTTTTTATTTCACAATGAATGTTTGAAATACAAACTGAGCAGAGAAAAGTATCTTCTGTATAATTCAGTGTTCATATAGAAGTATTTGTTTTGAAAGAGTTTTTTCTTTCGTGTAATTCAATGTTTATATGAAAGTAGCTGTTTCAGTAGGACTTTCTTTCAGTTTGTATCTGAAAGTTACTTCTTTGCATGATCTACACATTTATGTATAGAGTTACTTATTTTCAAATTGATTACTTTCTTCCTTTCTTTGGAAGATTCCCTCATCCTTTTTTTGTTATCAGGATGGAGTAGTAGAAAGGCAAAAACTTTCTTTCCCAAAAATTAATCACTCCTAAAAAATATAACCCCTTCAATTCAAACTCAGAAATATTGAATTACCTGAAAATAATTTTTGTTTACAGTTTGTATTCCGAACATTTGTTGTGAATTTGAAAAAATTGTAGGAACCCGCTCCACAACTTAACATATGTTCAATTATGGAGAAGTAGAAAGTAAAAGCCTTCTTCACCAAAAAACTAATATCTCTTAAATATATTTCCTTTTCAATTTACAAGGTTTTATTTCATTCTATCAAAACTTCAGTTCAGGTTCTACCCAGAAAATGTCAGTATCATTCTAGAATGAAATAGTTTGATTTAGTCCATCAATAAGTGATTCATCCAAGTACATTATCAGACGTATCTATATTTTTTTATTTCATCACCTTGGCGTAGTTTGGACTACAAGAATGTTACAAAACAGATATTTGACTACAAACATTGTCTGCATTCATTATCTATATGGATAGTTGAATTACTTGAATAAGGTAGTAATAATAAGGTAGTAATAATAATAAGGTAGTAATAATCCGTGTACTCAGGTCATTAAAATATACTATTAAGTGGATAGCATTAACCATTAGTCATCCCATATTCATAGTAAAAATTATAATAAACATCTTTGGAGTGGTTAACAATCGGGTAAATATTCATGGAAACAGGTGGTGATTCCTTTGGCATTTGTTAAGCTTAATTAGATAGCGATTTCAATTATTTTAATTTCAATGATAGTGCCTTAGGTATTTGTTCAAATGAAGACACGTTCAATTGTGGTTTGTGTTTTAATATTTTGAATTATTAAGGAAGATTCAGTAGATGTTAGTTACTGGTTAGAGAGTTACCTGAATCACATTTTTAATATAATTTTTCATATAATCTTTACCAAACCTAAATTCATATTGTTTATTAGATTTTTGTAAATCTCTTCTAATGCAACATCGTTGTTATTTCTGATAATGTAGGTTAGGTTAGGCTAGGTCTAAAGTGGGTGGGTCTATTCGACCCTACACCGCAACCCGCAAGGGTTTATGGTGGCTCACACCTATTTTGATAATTTAACGGCTGAATGAATATTTATTCAACTCATATTATTCAGGTGGATTATTCCACTGGTCCAATAGTGTGGGGAGAACCAGGCACAAATGGTCAACATGCTTTCTATCAACTGATTCATCAAGGCACACGAACCATTCCTGCAGATTTCATTGCTCCTGCACAAACTCACAACCCCATAAATAATGGTGTGCATCACAACATCCTGTTGGCTAATTTCTTGGCACAAACTGAAGCTCTCATGACAGGAAAAACAGAAGATCAGGCTAGAGCCGAGCTTCAGAAGCAGGGTCTGCAAGGGGAGGAGTTAGAGAAAATACTGCCTCACAAAGTTTTCCAGGGGAATAGGCCCACTAATAGTATTGTGCTGAAGAAGGTTACGCCCTTCACATTGGGTGTATTGATCGGTAATATATTAAAAATTATTCAAAAGCAATTTTGATTGAGTTAAAAACCTTTTTTTCTTTTTTAGCACTATATGAGCACAAGATCTTCACTCAGGGTATTATTTGGGATATAAATTCCTTTGACCAATGGGGTGTTGAGCTGGGAAAACAGTTGGCTAAAGCCATCGAGCCAGAACTGCGAGATAACAGTCCGGTATCGTCTCATGATGGCTCCACCAATGGTCTCATAAACTTTATAAAAGCTAGCAGATAAATTTTTCTGAGAAGTTTTTATGTACTGTCATTGTGACGAAAATAATTTATACTTGCTCATTTTGGGCAAAATATATTGGTTGTATACTTTGTTTTAAATAAAATATTTATTCATTAGTATTTTGTTTTTGGGTAAATATGGAATAAAAGTAGAACTCCAAGCGTCTGTATTTTTTAGTTTAGATTATTCAGTCAAAGTTACCATGTAAAAAAAATGCCCGTTCAGAGGTCAGGTCAGGTCAGAGGTATATAGTGAATATGTTATTAGAATTAAGGTACTTCATCATTTTTTTGGGCGTTTTTACCTTTACAATAAGTCTTTGGCCAAATATCATTTGATTTTTCAGCCAGTTTGCACACAAACCACTATGGTCTCAGCTGGTGGTTCTTGAACCTTCAAATTCAAAATACAATATTATTTACAATTATACTTATGTTGGCTACACGAGTTCCTCGATGTTAATGAGCTCTCACCCCACTCTGCTGGGCTGATTGCATCCAATATTCAGAGGCACAGCTCGATTTATCAAGCTATAAAAACCTGAATTATTTTGTATACCTAATCGTACTTTGAAAATATGACTTTTCTCCTATATTTCTGAGGCTATAAAGTTCAAACTTGTAAGATAAACTTCTGTTATCAGTTTCTACTATATGATAATAAACAAATTGAACTTTCTATAAGATATATTTGTTTAAATGTTTGAAAATCAACAAATATTGATTGGCCATCAAATTAACATCCTCTTAGAATAGTGAAGTATAAGTTAAGAATCGTGAGATGATTGTAAACTTGTAGTTTTGCATAGTACAACGAATTCTGGATTTCTGAGTTTGCTAACACATAAATTTATATATGATTTTGCCAATGGTATATCTCTTTTTTATGCTGTAAAATTTTTGATCCTTTGGCACCTGAGAGCCAAATATTCACATAGATTCACCACCCTCTTTATGAAACCGGTTCTTTTTCAAAAAGTACAAACAGCTGGAAAACTTCGTACAGTTTAGACATTCTATGTCGATGAGCAGTTTTGAATGAAATAAAGGCTCATTGAGAAACTAGTACTAGAAATAGTTATTGAAATAGAAACGTTGGTCACTAAAGTTGTGTGGATTAACTCCTGCCAGTTGTATCTCTAGAGACCAGCAGTAATCCCTCAGTTTGTATGTCATTTCATCAGATGTAGCAAGCTTTTCATTAAGTCTGTATCCATATGTGGACCTGTTGATATTTCATATCATATGGTCTATGCAATTTCAGCTATTTTTTTTGGTTTTAAGTTCAAATATAGGTACCAAATTGTGCCTGTTTTCTGTAATCAATTATAACTACGCCACTGATGTCTGATTTATTAATTCCTACTATCACTTGAAGGACATAAATATATTAAATGTAGGAATAACCTAAATTTTAGCTTTCGAACAGTATATCTATTTTCGAGTGGTCAAAAAAATTAAAAAATATTTTTGTGGTAAGTTCAATGACTATAATTTTTGTTTCATATATTTTTTATTGCCATTCTCTGAGGATTGAAATTAATGTTTACAATAAATTTGCTTTGCGACGGAATTCTAACCAAACAAAATAGTAGAGGTAATCAGTGTTAATTTCATTATCCGAATTTCTTGATTTTTTGAAACTTTCTGGTACCAAATGTTTTTTTTCAATACATTCAATGTGTAAGCTTATTGCTATTTATTCGTCTTAATACAGATATAAGTAAATATTATTCTCCTATCTTCCTTTGCTTCCATGTAGGCACATTGCGCATTTGACCAGGAGAGAACTCAATTGACGTATTTATGAATGGTCTAGTAACTTTCCTTTAGAATTTTTGAAAAGCTGTCATTTTGAGTTGAGATAACGAAAATCATCACAGAATGAAGAAATTATGGTCTGATTACATCACAGAATTAAGTTGTGGTTACGACAATCAAAAGAAAAGTATTTTGTAACGTAACGGATAACATCATGAAAGAACATATTGTAGGTTATTTGAAACGAAAAAATCTTTCCACTGTTTTGTTTTTGTTGAAGACAGAAATTTAAAGAAATTTCTGGTCAATATTAATGACAAAAAATAACAACCATCCAGATGGAAATTCTGCTCCATGCAATGGTGTTCATATTAGCTTAAAGGGAAAACATTGCTACAAGATGGCGCTGCAAAACTCAGGGGTAATAAAATTGTATTGGAAAAACGACAACATTATTTTCCCTCTTGTGGAAGAATCGAAGAATAGTCATTATTATAAGATATTTCTCAGAAGGATATATTCCTACCTTCTACAACCGTCTCTATTACTTATCTTAGGTATCTGGAATATAATATATACATTGCAGTGACGGCTCGTGCATTGGAAAACAGGGGAGGCTAAAGTCATAAAGACTATATATACACAGAAAAGCCCGCCGGAGGCGCGAAAATTTTTATGTTGTTGCACGCTTTGCTTAATACTAAAGTTAGGGCATGGGCATACAATGCGTAAAAAGTGCATGAGGAGCTATGGACTTTATTTTAGTTTGTAAACCATTAAAATGACAGGCCATCAGCCCCATCATAGGTTTGCGCAATTAGCTTTTATCTGAAATTATAGGTGTCACACTTAAGAATTGAAAAATTAAACAAATCGTCAGCTGTGCGCCCAGATTAAACATCATGAAAGCCCATAAAACGTTCTACCACAGTAGCATCTTTGACATATATGAAAACGATTTAAAGTTGTGATGTACAGGTAATATCGTTAGTTTCATCAATTTCCCATGCAAAAAAAGAGATACTTTTGATCTTGCTAATATTTTCCTCAATAATATATGTCACACTGTCTATAAGCTCATTTTGGATAATTTTTGAAATGCCCGAAAAATCGCTACCGTTTAAAAAAGTGCCAAATTGTGAATCATATTTGCCCCATAACATTGAAATTTCCTTGTAATTGCCGCGATTAATCGAATCTTCGATTTCATCGTGTCCGCGAAAATCTAATTCTTGGGAACCCAAATAAATTGTAACATCCATAAGTCTTTTTGAATTCGACCGATTATTAAAAGAAATTATGGCCTCTTTTTGAGCTCTATCTGAAGCTGTTGCTATATTTTATTAGCTAAACAATTTTAATTTACAAGACGAAAATATATGCTCTTTAGATTTAAAATGTCTTTCTATAGAACGAGGTAATTTTATTAAATCGGAGTATACTATTTTAGACCTCGTTTGGTATTCGTTTTGTACTGAAAATAAAACACAGGGCCAACAAAAACGTTTTTCTCGTTCAATAGAGTCGGTTAACCAATCGCATTTATCGTACCAACTAATATTACCTCGATTTTGTCGATAATCTGAAGCTATAATTGAAATTAAATTTAGTTGAGGCCTTTCCAGAGTTTCAATAATGTAAAATGTATTATCATAAGATAAAGACTTGAAATTATTTGTCAGCATCCAATCGACTATATCGTCAGATTTTTTATTCTCATCCAACGTATTCATCATAAATGAAAAATAAAAACTTACCGAAAACTGAAAACCTGAAAACACTTCAAAACACAATAAAAATATTACCAAAAAGCACTGCTATAATACAATACTGCCTGTTTTATACACAAATAACAAATATCATCAAGAAGCACTGAAAAGATTTACTGAAATATACTTCAGTCCCGGTCCGTCACGGCATCCCGTCCGAATAATTGAATAAAAAACAAGCGCAGTCGTACACTAACGGAGACCAACTGGAGGCTAGCCTCCTCTAACGCTATAATTTCTGCAACTGAAATTATTAATCGGGATGTATGTCGCTGGTTGGATCGGTCTCGGGAGCCTGTGTTTTTTAAAGCTGTCGGAGGCTTTGCTTCCTTGCAACGTATGGCATTTATTATTTAGGGTTGATGGTTTTTCGTTATTCGTTCATGGGCGGTGCGTTTGAGTTTTGTTGATGCAGAAGACACTACGTAGTGAGTGACAGTGTTTTTCCGGGCATATTATAGATTT
>WOGP01000598.1:0-10144 GCA_015342065.1 Leptinotarsa undecemlineata | reverse complement strand
GCATTTTCAGAAAAAAATAATCTTAATTATTTGTCAATATATTTTAATTTATTGCGATGAATAGCCTCAAATTTTATGGGGAGGCTAAGCCTCCCTTGCCTCTGATGAGCCGCCGCTGTATTTTAGTGATGCATACTTCATCGCCTGTGAAAAATGACAAAGAAAAAGCAAAATATGAAAAAGCATGAGAAGCTCAATACTGGAAGTCACTAGCTACAAAAAACTTGGAATTCAAGGAGGGCGTAAAAGGATCCTTCGGCCAGTACTTTCTTTAATTTGAGTTTGAAGACATCTGGAAGTCTGCTCTCTCTCTCTCTTTCTCTCTCTCAATTCGAGGGTCAGAATGTTGAATAGACAAATTCCAGTATCCACTGGAGCATTTTTTTGCATGGCGTGACGAATTTTCTTCGATGAAATTTTTCTTTTGTTTCTGGTGTCATACATGTGAATATCGCAATGCCTTCTAAAGCAGTTTAGGTTCTTGAAAATGTGAGTCAAAAGTTTCAATATATAAATAAAGGGCACCGTGAGAATTTTATTACTTTTGAAAGTGTCTCTACACGATGTTCTATAAGATAATCAGAAAATAAGTCTAATAAAACGTTTTTACAACACAAACACTCTTTGCAGTTCGGACGGTTGACCCCACACAACGAGTTCCATGATGGGTTGCAGTCGAATTGTGTTCCCAAGAACTGCACCATTATCGATAATTCATTTGACACTCCTTCAAATGAGAGCGATAAATGCAAAGGTCTTCTATTTTTGCTATAAAACTCTATATATTCCATCTTATTATGATTATTCATAAGTTCATTTTTGAAGCACCAGTCCTTGAACTCTATTAGGATTGTGTTGAACTTTTTGGATGGTCTTTCAGATGAAGTATCTGACACAGTAATGCAAGTATCATCTGCATACATGAGCAACCTTCCTTGAGATATGTGAAGGTCGTTAATGAAAATGAGGAAAATTAGAGGACCGAGTACGCTTCCCTGGGGTGTACTAATATCTGTTCCAAATTCCTTCGAGATGAATTGAAGGTAGCAAAGGTCGTAAACATGTCAAAAAAATGTGTTTGTCATATGAAAATCCACATTCAGGCATGAGAAAGTTGTCCGCGCGTTAGGTGCCGCGTTTGCTCATGTTAGACCCAAATCGTATTCGAATAAATATTTCCAACGCTCCGTTGACGCAGTTTAGGCGCAAAGAATTCAAGATTTATCGCCGATTAGTTTCTGAAGACAAAACTTCACCATTATACGCCCGAAACAAAAATATAGTCCAAACAGTAGACTGCAAAGAGGAAACCCGCATTAAAAAAAACATAAACTGTTTTTTTTGGCTGGTAAAGTGATAGCGACGGTTTTTTGGGATTTTTTGGGAAAAACATTACAGGAGCATACTATGGACCATTACATGACAAGTTGAAGGCAGAACTTGCAGAAAAACGACCACATTTCCAAAAAAATAAAATCCTGTTTCATCAAGACAACGAACTCTCTCATACCTCAGGGGTTGCTATGACGAAAATCCATGAATTACGTTATGAACTGCTTGGCCGTCCACCTTACTCACCAGATTTAGCCCCAAGCGACTTCCTTTTGTTTGCTCATCTGAAAATTGCGCTTGAAGGACAGATTTTCGACAAATGAAAAGGCAATCACCTTCATGAACAATTATATTGCAGAGAAAATACCGACGGGTTACAGAGATGAGAGCATCGCTGGAGAAGAGTGTAGGGTTGAAAGGAGACTATGTTGAAAATAAAAAAGAGCTGTACCTTTGTTGGATTGAAAAGTTTTCAGACCAGAATAATCATACTCAAATCGCCCACAATATTTCCTAATTTGTCTGGAACAGCCACCACTCGGAACTTCGATATGCATCTTCAAAATTGGAGCGGTCTGCATGTCGATCGAAATTAATTAAATATCAGCAAACTACAAATTATTCACGAAATGAGTGTTGTCGGATTGGATGAATGTATGATCGAAGTAAATGAATGGGGAAATCGTCAGCACGGATAACTCTGAATTGATGGGTTGTTCGAGAGGAGTCTGCATATTAACTTTGGTTCCATTTGATGCTGAAATTTCTGGTTGTAGCTTCATTGGTCAGCAGAACTTATTGATTACGAAGCAATCGAACAAGCGTTCTTAATGATCCAAGTTAATTCATTGTCTATGGGTACATGGGGAAATCAGTATTCTGTCTGGTCGAAAGTAAGGAAGGCGTACATGTGAAAATCGAAAACTTTATTGAATTTTTTATGGGTGTTCATTGATAAATTTACATTTTTGAATAGATTTTTCATTTTTCTTTGTGATTTTCATTATTTTCATCATAGGATACATCAGTAATTACTGTGATTGATTTTGGCAACGAGACAATAGACTTATGATATTAAAAATGAGATACAAATTCATTTGTAGTTCCAATTTATCTTGTAGAAAATTTACTTAAAGTTTCCTCTAATACTTCAGAGCCTATTCGACTGAAAATGTTATTATTTTGTAGTTCTAATTTATTTTGTAGAAAGGTTTCCATTTTCGGACGCGAAATGAACATTAAAATCTTCTGTTAAAGTTACTGGCAACGTATGATAGTTTACTCCTGATTCTTCAGAGCCTACTGGACCGTGAATGTGTGCTAGCACCTCTCTCTCTCTCTTTCGTCCCTATCACACTTTTCGTAACGTTGTGGTCACGCCTTCACCTGCTTACTTCCAAAGTCATGCGCACGTGAAAAATAATTCTCTATTGCCACTTTCCAAGCTGTACAGGATGTCGTTTAGAGACTTTTAAACCGACATTTCATCTCCACAAAACCATAACCGATCTCAATTTTTTTACATGAACTAGAAAAATAATTCACCCAGTAAAAAGTAGCATTTCTAGCGGTTGAATACTTTTGGAACTATTGAGAATGTTGTGAATTTTGAAAACGAGATTTGAATAAGCTCTAAAATGGTCAACTTTTTCTAATTGATCGACTTTGAATCTCTCATGGTTTCTAATTTTCCTATGCTGGCCTTGGACACATCAGTAAGATTCTGGAATGAACTCAGCAGAACCATTTGGTACAATTTTTATCATATGAAATACGCTTCGTAGTATCCTGCAGGAATCTCTTCTTGGATCTTTTTTCAATGTCAATAAATTCACTTTTGAACTAAGATTTCAATGATAAAACGAATGAAATCGTTTTTGCTGAGACGTTATCAAGTTTCCATAAACTTAATTTTTTTCGTTCATTTTAAATATTCTATATTTCTCACTTGGAAACCCTTTTGAAAATCAACCTATAAATATATTAAATAATTGCTTCAAATCGATTTTTTTTGAATGAGTTTCCTGAATTATTTTTTGCTATATTCCATATTTCAATACCTACCTGATTTTGGTTTGGGGGGCTACTACGAAAACAAGCTTGTAAGTAAACTAACAGAAAAAGTTGGGAAACGTATGTAATGCACATTCTTTTCTCGATCGCATATTGCGAAAATTCATCTATTTGCCACTTCTTTTTGTTTTCATTAAAAACGTTTAAATTTGTCAAAATCTTATTTTTTTCGATACACCACCAATTTCTATGAATCACATATAGTTTCATGTTCATGAAACTAGATGAAAACCAAACTAGAAGTGAATTCGATGTTGTCAAATTCATCAAAATAATGAGAAATGCTACCTTCTTCTTCATCATTGGGAGTGAACCTTGCAAGTTGTAATTATCTGCTGAAATGGACAAACATAACATGTACGTTCTTCTAGGGTGAAGTTTTGTGAAATTTTTGAAATTTGTCAACATAATTGTCAATCATTCACTTGAAGATTTCGTGGTATTGCCACCAGATTTTATTACCAGAAGTGAATTCCTAGAAAGTCACTTCTTATGAGTTTTGACCTTTGATTGAACGAACTAAACTAAATGGGTGTATTTCAAAATTTTCCATAAACTAGTACGAGTTGAACAATTAAAAGTTCACCTTTGGAAACAATGGAAACTGGAATCAACTTACGTATTCTACTGGAATAACACTATATTATTTGGGAAAGAAAGTTTTTGGCTTTCTACTACTCCATCTTGATACAAAAAAAGAGGATATTATTTGTTATTATATGTAGTAAATCCTGCCCTGAAGAAAATAACGCCGGCCGCCACTGGTAGCCATAATCGAATTGTGACGTAGCTAAGAGCACGCGAATGTTCGATGTTTGCTGCCGTTCTAGATATAGCGCGAATTATGTTACCGGCTTCAATGGAATTCCGAGCAATATTGCAGCGCTTTCGATTGCAAAATATAAGCGCTATCCACTCGCCTATTAATACAGATAAGTGGAAGTTGCGCGGAACGATCTAATAAGGCAATAACAATTCGAATAATAGTTTCAATTGAATTGTTAGTTGTATTTGAAGTGAAATAAATTTAGGTTTGATTATTGTTCAGTGTATATTACTGAAGTTTGATCAAACAGTTTGATCTTTCTCTTGAAGATGATCACTTGGTGATCGGAACTCATGTCGAGATGTTGAAATAACGGTTCGGCATTGGGAAAAATCTCCAATAATATTCATTACTACACCAAAGGTTCCAAACAGTGCATTACAAATTGTTCAGTGTAGTCAATTATTGGTAAACCCACGGGAAAGAACGTAACCCATATCAAAAAAAAATATAGTGACTCAAAATTTAACACTCATTTCAAAAACTGTTACTATATTTCAAATTGGAGACCGAATAGTTCTGAAAGTTCCAGTACCTGAATTGTTATTCCTATTCAAGAATTGAAATATGTTATAATCATTGTGGAGAACAGCAACCCAAAATTTCAGTGTTTAATTTACAAAATATTTTAATATTTTTCAAACCAATGAAAGAAGAAACAGAAGACTAATCATTCACAGAAACATTTACTATCAATCATTAATGCGATACCAACAAAATAACTTTCAAAGATATTCATATAGATTACTTCGAGTCAATACTTCTGAACTTAACGACTTTGTCGATTTGTCAAAAACCTATTTTCTCTATATCATCAAAAGCGGTATATCTACTTGTTACGTTCATAGCTGAACAAGGTAAAAATGAGCTAGATCTAATCAATCTTCTAGTTCCTCTCCATTGTAATTTACACGCTCGAGAACTTAAGAAGTGGCTGAAATTATTGTTTACATTAATATGCCCTTTTCTAGATTTTTTTTTCATTTTGGTAAATCCAGGAATGTAAGGTTGTCTTTGATTTCAGTTTCAAATATAAACCTCATGTGTGGAAATTAGTTATTAACTAGATTGTTAAATGGAAAGGTATTTTTCATTTCTGAAAACATCTGAGGGGAGTTTTCTAGTTCATACATAGGACTTTCTTAAATAGAAACACATTTTCACTTCAATGTTTCGAAGAATTTCCTTTCTTTTTTCAGTTTCGCTCAGGCCACCATATATAACATCATTAGCATTCACTTACTAAAAGAAGAAGCTAGAATATTATATGTTTCAGTTCATAAACTATTAATTTAAATATCTCGCGTCATTCCATTATTGGAAAAATAATCAAATATACGTGATTTGAAAATAATTTCAGTCCGTTTCACCCGCATACAGGTAATTGTTCCCACCTAATTAAGTATGTGATTAATTCAAGGAGATTCTTGGACACTCGCCCTCTCACTAATTGCAGTTGGCAACACTAGTTTTCCAGCACACCATGAATATGCTAATTGAATTCAGGTAAATACGTTGTAATAACCAAGAAACCATGTGTAGATAACATTCTTGACATTTTGACGGCATCATCCTCATTAGTATTCTCCAGGAAATGAAAATAGGAGCATGCGAGAAATAAAATAGTGTTGTAATTTTCTACATATGAGAAATATGCTAATTGATATTCAGTGGTTCAAATGCAAGACAATAAAGTTGCGAAAGAAATTCCAGAAACTTCACAATTAATCCTTTACATCCAAAATTATAGGAATTATCAAAGGTGAGGTTAGGTTCAGATATTCTGGGGGTAGAGTTTTTGAAAATGGAGTTTGGCCAACATCGTGTTTAAGTTTACCACACTGAAATTTTCTCATATTATTTTCAATTTTTGGTAACTGGTTTTTGATCATATGAGATGACATAAATTGAACCGTTATTACGTTGGATAAAACACGTGTTTACCAGATTATAAGATATACTCAAATATCAAAATCAAATAACAATATACTCAAAAAAATAGAACATAAGACAATATTCATTATAAACTAGTTAATAAAATGAATCTTGTGTGTTTGAGCATCTAGTTCATGGAGTCGATGACATCTCTTCTCAAGAAGACGCTATCTATGAAACCAACAGTTCACATGGAACACTGAATGATATTTCTCTAATTCTCACTGCAAAGCAACTGGTTGAAACCAGAGCACAAAAATATGATCTGATACTAGACAGCACTGTTAGGACTCTTTCCTTTCACACGGGGAGCTTCACCTTCTCAACTGTCGACATAAACCTCGAAGACAGCAGCGTCAACGATCAAGAATGGGATGGATAAAATTGCGAAATCTACGTTGAGCACCTATGACTTGATTTCAGTTCTAATGAATTTCGAGACTTTCATCTCAAAGAGGGGATCGGTAGAAGACAGCACTAATTAAGAGCTCAACATCGTAATCTGCCTTGATAAATAGTGTGAACCAGGGAGAGCCGGTTTCACTCCACTTATCCTTTTGCATTTTGAGGAGTAGACGCGGCTCCCCGGCTCGAGGTGAACTAGACATGGGAGCTATCGTCTCCAGAGACGTGATGGCTCCCGATCTTAGTCTGAAAGCTCCATTGGACTCATTGCACTTTGGCGGTGATAACATTTCTCTCTCTCTCGGGAGCGACAGACATGAAGCTCCTCGTATGAAAGAGTAATTAGAGATTCTAGCGACGGTTTGTTTTTAGTCTCTGGTTTCACCTAGTTGCGTTGCAGTGAACGACAGAGAACGAATCTCCTTCGGAGCTCCTATGTAGAGCTCAATTTTTCAATGGATGGCCTTGAATGACCCCGATCATCGATATTCATGGATTGAGTCATCCGTTGATGCCGTAAATGACGTCTTTGTAAAGGAACACGTTATTGTCTTCATTTACTCAGACTTGTTCTTTAAATACATCTGGCTTCAGCAGTGCATGTTTTGTTTTTGAGCTCTGGTTTCGATAAACCTAGTTATCAATAAGTGTTTATCACTTTCATCAGTACAAGTTTACAAATTCTATTCGTAGTGGACTAGGGAGGTCTACAAAGTGGATAACCTCAATTTGTATCAATGAAAATTTTTCAGTGGAACTCTCGGAAATCAAAGTATTCGTACTGAAACATTATTTGGTGCTTGCTTTCTTTTTGGTATTCAACCTTGCATAATCTGAAAACTAAACAAAGCTGAATCAAAAGAGAATCTGTTGGAATGTAATCAAAAACAAATTGAAAAATTCACCTAGAAAATTTACTGCGTAACTGAAGAGAACAATTAGAAATTTTTGATTGATGTTATGGTCGAGTTGAATAAAAGTTGCATAAAACAATTGAATACTACATTTTCCGAATGATTCCATAATCTTTGATGGAGCTGAAATTGAAAATTAGAGCATCAACCCATTGAATTTTCTAACAGTTATGTGATTCATCGCCAAGGAAGTGTTTGAGGAAAATATTATATAGCGTTTTCTGTTTAAAAATCTTTCTAAAATCTGTTTTTCCGTTAATCAGCTGTCGCCTCCACGAACGACAACTGTCAGAAGTTGAGAAACTTATCCGAGCTAAGGACTAAGGAGGTCTTATATTTTGACGTGTGGATAGAATAGAATAGAACCTTATTGGCCACGTTACCTATCCATACAATCCATACATTTGTAGCAAGTCAGTGTTCCACCTTTCGGAACAAGAATTGAAGTAGTGTACAATTTAAATAGAAAGATCAATGCTTCCACTGTAAATAGGAATATCACACACATGAATATACATATACCTCCATAGGCTCATCCTACTCGATAAATAGTAAAAAATACGTATAATACAAGTATATAAAAAAAAAGAGTATAATTACAATTGTCTAAAATTGCTGAAAATCACACTGAACCTCAATATCAAATGAAGTTGTCGTTCCAAGGAGCTTTGAGAAATTCATTGATGGAATAAAAAAAATACTTTAATAATAGCACTTTGCATTTTCTCTTGAAGAATCCTAGAGGAACTTGTGTCAAACTAGTTGGTAACTTGTTGTTTAACTGCAGTTTAGGTGAGTTATTCCTGGACACGTCAAGTCGATAAAAAGGTATTTTGAACAGATTCTCTGATCTCGTATTATGATTATGAGATTCAGATACATTTGAATAACAATGTATGTTTTTGTCAATATTCATCACGGCATAATAGACAAACAGGCAAGGTAGAGGCAAGATGCCATATTTCTCGAAAATTGGCTGGCAGTGAGTATTGAGATCCGCACCAACGATTATCCTCATTGTTTTTTCTGTAGATCGAATATTTTTAGATCATACTTTGTGTTCCCCCACAGAAGAATCCCATGAGTGATCTGAGAATGTATTAATGAGTAGTACGCAGAGAGCAGAGTGTTAATGTTGACAACCTTTTTTAGTTGTCGCATTAGATAAATATATCTCGATACTTTCTTACTAAGTTGTTCTATGTGCCTGGACCAGTTCAGTTTATCATCCAAAACAATTCCAAGCAATGTGACCTCATTACCTGCCGCAACGTTATGATTTGTTGAAATAACGAGATTTTGAGTTTTTTATCTATTTAATTTTAAATTATTAGCATTATACCACACCTCCGCTTGATTTTCTGCCTGTTCAATAACGATATCCAAGTTTTCCGTATTTTCATCCGCGTTCATGAGTGTTGCAGATCATTGATGTAGATGATGAACAAAAGTGGTCCAAGAACTGACCCTTGTCGTACACCGTGTGGCTTGGAACTAGAGTATCTGTTGTTGACAAATACCCTCTGCTCCCTGTTCGTGAGATACGATTCAAAAAATTTAAGCGGTAGTCCTCTCATACCATAATTGTATAATTGTTTTCAACCAGAAAACATGGGATACACAGTCGAAGGGTTAGATCACACAGCGTGATGGCAGTATGCTTGCCCTCCTCAAGACCTTCGACTATATTTTCCACAATTTTACTTATCGCATATATTATGGAGCATTTACTCCTGAATCCAAATTGATTTCTGTACAATAGACCGTATTTTCCTAAATACTTTGTCAGCTTGATTTTAATTACTTTCTCTATTATTTTAGATGGAACTGAAATTATTGAAATTGAAACTTCCTGAGAACGTTTTTCCGAATGGACTCAATCTGTAGCGATTCAAATCCAATGTGATTCACTACTTTCGCACAGGCACCGTTCTTAAAGGACTGTGGTAGATGTGTTTTGTCCCTGAAAAAACCTTTCGACACGCATCAATGATCTCGAGTAGAAATTTGCGGAAAATTATCTCGTGAAAGTTCCTGATGATTTTATTAGTCGTTTATAAGAAGGTCAACAATGGGTCATTTGGAATAGAACCTTTGTCACTTTGCTATTTTTACACTCTAGAAAGTATCAAAAAATCTGATGCCATGTACTGATCACAGAAATTCCAGGGAGTGTTTTCACCATTGAAAAATTACATTTATGTGAAGGTATGACTTTTGTCAAATCAAAAATAATCAATGTTCATTTCATTGTTTTTGACTCATTTTTACTGTAAGTACGATTTGTAATGTTATTGAATGGCAGAAAAAATCCAAAACTTACTAAATTATAGGCCCTGAAGAAGCTTCTCAATAGAGACGAAAGCTTGGCAAAGTAAAACAGATTTTTGATTTTTGACTGAGAGACCCCGATAATCAATTTTGCTGTATATACTTTGATATATCGTAATATATTATATTATCAAACCTACCTCCTGTTAAGAGATTTTGTAATGTTCCAAAGATCATTTTCAGCTTGTTTCATAAAATTTTTCATTATATTTTTCGAAAGAGTTGATAGTTTTATGTTATATGTTCACTTGAATAACTTCTTTGATCAATTACCCAAACACCAAACTAATATTTTTGCACTCGACGCGCGTTTCGCCAACAAAGTTAG
>WOGP01000597.1:0-23262 GCA_015342065.1 Leptinotarsa undecemlineata | reverse complement strand
CAAATGGTTGTGTTGACCAACATTGATTTTGAAAGTCAAATTTGAATGTTTGAGCTTATTTTTGGCCAAATGAATGAAGATATATAATTTGAATTCGTGTAATGATGACAAATCTATTCATTATAACTTTCAAATCGCTACGTATTTACCAAAGCACCTCCATATTTTTGAAAAAGAATTCTCAAGAGGAAAGTCAGGAAAAAATTGTTTTCGAGTATCGACTCATGCAGTATTAGAAAAAAGATTGTAGTCAAATTGTTATTGGATAATAAAGAAGCTACATTTTCAAAAAATCTTCATATCAAAATGGACAATTCCGATAAGTTTTCACTGAAAATAAAAATGGTTGACTATATCAACTTTTTGACGTTATTTTTAGCAATTTCTGAACCATTCGGTATACACCCATACAATCAAATGTTTTGAAAAAGTACTTTCCTGACAAAATATAAAAGATATTAGTCCGCATAACATTTAAAAAAGATACCTTTGATACGCTACGTTTCTACTAGTGACACTGTACATTGGAAACTATTAAAAAAAAGTCAGTGATATCCAAAACTCTTATAGGACATATTTCTTGATAATTTCACTTTTTCCCTCAAACTTCTATTGGAAGCCCAATGTAACACACTAGAATATTAATCAACGCATGCGAAACTTAATATCCGTATTCTCAATTTCAAATTGGTGTCTTCATTTCATATATTCATAAGATAAATGACGAAACTCCCTATAACTGAAGAAATTAACCTTCCAGCTGAATGGAGAAAATGTTTATTTATGAATTCCATGAAAAAAGATTACAGCTGTAATGCCAAATTGTTTTATCACATACCATTCAGGGATTCCTTAAAACTTTGAAATAGATTTGCTTTCTTCACTCTGAGAATTCCCTAATTTTCGGTAAACTTCAAATAATTCACCGGGGTACTTTTATTTCTTGTTTGTCCACCTCCTCCAGACAATTTTTCCATCACAGTGCAATTAACGATGTCAATCATACGATTTTTGCACAACATCGTCCAATTACCCATTACTTGAAAGATATATTTACGTCCTTCGTCACGGACGTCCGACGAAAATGAATATTAAAAATTGAGGCCGAGGTGACGGAACGCCGATAAGTTTCGTAAATGTATCAGATGCCTTTAAACGATTTATAAAAAAGATTAAGAATCCACTAGTAACGTCAGGAAACCAAACAAATACCGATATAGCAACTTCCGCCCATATACAGATTGCGAAAGAAACGCGCTCATTGCCTACCAAACAATAAATAATAACCCGAAGACAGGCTAGAGGCGTTAATAATAAAAGAATTGCGTCACGCGCAACCGACCATCTGATTATCTAAGGAAAAATATTAATTAATAATTGAACTCGGCGATTACTTCGTGAGGTACATACTTGAATTGAGCAACAGTGATCGTGAGCGACATAATGGAAAGGAATCGAATGCCTATTGACTTTTAATGCAATTGTACTTCCATATATCGATTACTCATCCTGTTGGTCATCAATACGTTAGAAAATTGTGTAAACTTACAAACTGCACTCTGCATCTTGCTTCTCAAATTCTGATTAGATAATGACTCGTCATTAATTCAGGTTGTAGTTGTTGATATTAAATATTTACTGTATATTATGCGATCTGTGTTCAGCTCTAAACAAGACTATCAAAAAAATCAACAAAAGCACGAAAGGCAACAAAAAGTATAGAAGAAGAAAAGTCTGACTCAAAGTTGAAAGTAAAAATCTCATTCAGGCTGGAATAAACGCAGTCATGAGCTTTCACGAGATCAACTAATTCAAAACAGCCACTTTGAAAATTATTTAATAACTATAAAAATTGAAATGTCTTTCGAGAAAAATGTGATTTGTTTTAATCGTTTATTTTCACAACTCGTTCAATAAATATGTATTTCTCTAGTTGAAAAAAATGTTTACTTCAAGACAAAATGATAAAACTCTTCTACCCTTTCTTTTTTTTTGGTCTGTTATTTTTAATCTTCACTTCACTTAAAAAAACATTTGATATATTTTAATATTTTATTTATTTAAAAACATAACACTCTTTGTCGACAAAATGTATTATATTTTAAACAATAAGTATCTATCAATTATTTCAATTCAGTCTTCCAATTCGGTGTGTCAATTTCTCATTAATATCACAATTTTTCCATCACACTGCAACTGTCATTTCACTGACAGGTTGTTGTATTACTGCCTCTCAAATTTCAATCATTTCATTTGGTTCAGATACAGCATAACTCAATCGCCTAAAAATTTGGAGCACATATATTTTTTCTGATTTGGTCATTAATGTCAGTTGACTTGTTGATTGTTTACGCCGCCATTACCCCAACTAAATATTGAGAAAAGCAAATAAGCTCAAAAATGGACAACCAGAAAACATAGGTATAGTGTAAGAAAAAGATATTGTGCGCATTTAAAGTTAGCGACACTCTCGAAGGCCAAAAAACTAATACATAGAAATGAACCGTCTGCGAACTAGTCCACATGGACTGTAGAATTGGCAGTTCGTATTGGATAATTTTTACTAACAGAGTTTTATGATTGGCTGAAGAGTCATAAAATTAAATTTGAAGTCAGTGACGAATATAAATCAGGTAAAGCGGGGATGGTTATCGTCGTCGTTTTCGAATCAGGAATTGATCGCGATTTGAGTGCTGAAATTCGATATTGGTGCAGTTATAATTACTTTCTCGAATGAATTGCGATAATAATACTCCCAAGAACTAAATGAACAAGAAGATCAAAAAATTACCGTTTACCAAACAGTAAAGAAGAGCATGCATGTAATCGATAAAATTTGTCTTTACTTTTAGTCTTGGTAAAAGTAAGTCAATCCAAAGACGTACACAAAAGGTAGAAATGAAGAGTGTCCTTTTCAAAAATCTTCTTGACGCCACCTTTTTACAGGAATATGATAACCGATATAATTATTACAGTTATCTTTACTTTTGACGGAGCTTCAAAAAAATATTGTATTGGGAACTATCAGTTATTTCAGGATAATTTAAAATTATTCCCAAAAAGGAATCTCCAGAAAAAATATTACGTATTTTCCTTACATCATTACTTGCAGCGGAAGCAATTAAATCACCTTATTTCAATTTCTTATTCATGTCTCAGCTAATAAATCATTGACAAATTGATCTAGTAATGCTATTGCGAAAAAAATCAACAATCTATAGTTCTTGGTTCTCGAATCAATTAACTTCTTCCTAATTGGTGTTAGTTTCCATTGAGAGTAGTAGATATGACTTAAATTATGCTGTTAGCATATAAAGAGAATTTAAAAAATCAATTCTAATAAAATATATATCGAAATGATTTTTCTTCTTTACATCAATTGTAATTCTCGGAAAACATAATTCATGAAATTTAACCATCGGCACAGATTTTATCGACAGAGATATATACATGAACAAGAGAGAATGAACTGTAGTTATGATAATAACAAAACATCTTTATTCACCTAAAGTAAAAATATACAAATAAATATTGGGGTGAATGGACGGAGTCTCAGCAGAGCTGTTTTTAAACCCAATCTTCGAGGAAAAAAATGAAATTTGAAATGAATAAAAAGAAATTACAGTACATACATACATTTTCAAAAAATGCTTATTATTTAGTCACCAAATCTTTTGTGTGAACGCATGAGCCACGGTCAGCATGAGGAAAGTGAACTACTTTTTTGAAGTTTTTAACGTGTAGGATCTGAATTCACTAGAGGCAGGAGATTATAGAATTTAGCTGCGTTGTATGAGAAGCTACGGGTAAAAACAGAGGACCTGTGTTCAGGAATGACCAGAACCGACCTGTTTCCGGTGGAAAAGCTGTTAAAATTTGAGAAAAAATCAATTTTTTCATTAAAAAATGTGGCATTCCGGTCTTCAAGACTTTGTGGGTGTTTGTGAGTAGGTGCAGTGTCGCGATTTTCTCTAGTTGCAGCCAACCTGATTCCTTCATGACCGGTGATATGTGGTCGTATTTTCGAATGCCAAATGAAAAACGAAGGCAACTGTTTTGGATACGTTGGAGACGGAGGGAATCAGATTTAAGTAATGCAGGGTCACAAATGCTATCGCAATATGAAACTTTCGAAATGATTAGCGCCTTACATAATTTTAGTTTGAGTTGTTTGGTGAGTTAGTCCCGATTTCGAAACAGTTGCCTCAAGATGTTAAAAGACGTTTGAATCAAATGGCTAACGTGTTTTGTAAAGCACAGTTCAATTAAAAAATTAAATTGAAAAACCCATTATCAATGATATTTGGGAAGGTGTTCTCCATCGAATGACTACACATGAATTTATGAACAATTTGTGTTTCGTTGATGAAAGTAAACTATTATTTTATTTAGGAATCACACGTTAAAAGGAAAGCCCTCGTTAATCTTCAGCTCGCACAAGTTTCTGAACTTCTGAGAGTTGTCGTTCGTATGGGGACGACAGCTGATTAACGGAAACACATTTTTTTTAAACATATTTCATTATTTCGACTTCAACTGTTCAATATTTTTGAATTCTTTAATATTGTTGTTTCCGTTGGCAGAGGGTTGGCCGTGAATGAACAATTCGAAACTAAATATACTGAATGAACATAGGTTCGAAAAGAATTTCTGGTATTTTTCTTATCGTACTTCAACTGGAAATTCTCGATGAAGCTTGAAAGGGGATATCTTCTCAATTCAGGACAACAGGTATAACAAGATCGCAAAGGCTACATAACAGTAAAAAAACTATTTGAAATGGATAATTCAGAAACATTGTAGAGCGACCTTTTTCTAAGTCTAGTTGTTATTACCTTTGTTGAATAATGTGATGAAAAACTACTTTTCAAAATAGTATTTTGTTTTAAAGTAGGGAGTTGCACAAGTTGAAATATTTCTCGAATAATACTATGTTTCATTAGGAAAGAATGGTATGCCGAACACAGAAAAAATAGAAAACAACGTATCTTGTTATCCTATCAGTATTATACGAGAAATCATCTGAAAAAGCCTGAATGAGTTGAATAACTAAAACCACACTTAATAACAACAAGAAAAAACAAATAGTAGCACCGAATTGGTCACTACAAACTATAATATATTGCAAAAATAATAATTTTTGGAAGTGCTATTCATTTTGAGTCACATTAAACAAATCAATAATTTTTGACGAATATCTGTATGGGTTCTTGGACTATAACATTTATTTTTGCTAATTTTTTCACCCAAGTTTCTTTTCTGACACTAAATATAAGTAAATACTTATATACATTTTTACTAATGTCTCCTTGTCGAAATAGGTCGAAATGACTGTTGATAAATTGATAGATGTGTCGTTACTACGTCGTAACAGATTATCATGAACAATGGAACTATCTATATAGAAAGTTTCATTTCTCATTTTTCTCATTGGTTTGTTATTTCAAGTTTAAACAAATAGTTACAATACTTTTTTATTAACCCAAAACTTCAGGTTTCCAACTCCAAAACTGACGAAATTCAATACAATTTATGTCCCCCAATTTATGTACCCCAATTTTATATGGCTCAGTATTTTACATATAGTGGCTAACACATAAGAGATAAATATATGCTACCGCGGACTTTTATTTAAAACTATTCAACAATCTTACGGTACATTATCTAGGAATTTCGTACTTTCCACACCTGTTAAGATTATCCACTACAATTCATTTATATTCTTTCAAATGTGGAATTTGTAAATCTATACAAAAATCGATAAAAAATCATTAAAATTATAATCCTATCAAACAGCTTTTATGGTTTTTATCTCTCAATAGTGTTATTCATAACTTTGATAATACTTTGCAAAAATTTCCATAATGGCCCGATAAAAAAATCATTAAAATTATATTCTTATCGGAAAGCTTTTAATGTGTGTAACTCTCAATGATGTTCATCATAATTTTGATAATACAGTGTGAAGATAGGCTGGAACAGTAACTATTTCGTCATTATTTGGAATATTATTTTGGAATATTATAATGGTCGTTTTTTCTCATCACAACACACCCCAACAATTAATAACAAAATATAATTCATTTACTTTAAATTTTATATGGATTCAGATTTCACGATTTGAAATATTTTCATAATAATATTTGAAAACTGTTAAAAAATTACCAACCCATGATTAAGATATTAATAAATCCATTCTTGTATCAGATTATTATTATAATATTTTTTGAAATATGTACCGAATAAAGTAAGTTAACAAAGTATTGAAACCGATAGTTTTCAAGTTGATTTTAATAAATTTCATGTAAACATCAACTCATCTTTGGACTATCCCACCATATTCGCATATCAAGAATTTTGTTTCAGCAGTAAAGCCAACATACATGATTCTGTTTTGATTTTGCCAAAAAAGCCGGAGCCTTTTTTTCTCACACAATTTCCGGACAAAACCTAGAGGTAAATAATAGATTTTTGAAAAAATATATCGTTTGGTATAAGACGAAATTTGTAAAGCAAACATTCTTAAAGAATTTCAAAATGCCACCATATCTTGATACTTTGCAGCCGATATGGTTTCTAGCTACAAACAGTACTGTTAAATTTTTCTGAAACGAAGTATTCATAAACATTATCTTTAATATATAAGTTGATAATAAACATTTCCCGAACAAAACCTTTTTTTCAGACGAAACTGATGTTCATCAAGACAATGAAGAAATTCAACTTTCATTTTATTTACATTCAGTTTAAAAAAAAAAATTCCCAAGTTTTCATTATAATATGACAATATCATTCCTGTTGGACGTAAACTGTATTTTTTTACTTATTTTGTTATAATAAAAACGTTTGAATGAATCCCATTTGAATCAAGTTATTTTTAAAAACTATCAGCGGCGACAAAGTCGCATACAAAAAAAAACGTGCGTTTTCAAACGAAAAATATTTTTCCTGGCTAATGGGATAATAATTGATGGGGAAACCTGGCGCCGGTGGTGTTGAAATAGTCAAAGAAATGTATACTTGTGATGCATACCATCATTTTTTCAATAATCCTCTGGAGACACCACTGTTGCCCCAACGCTGAGTTGTTGAGGATGTCGGCATATCGATTGGCTTATGCTATGCAATTTTTTCGTAAATTTTGGGCATGAAGCGTGTGGTAGCGAAATTCGTTCCAAAATTGCTGAATTTTGACCAAAAAATCGTGGCATGAGCATCACTCAGGATTGGTTGTTTGACGTCAACGGCGATCCAGATTTGCTTAAAAGGGTCATAACTGGTAACGAATCATGGGTATATGATTATGACATCGAAACCAATCGTCCTAATGGAAGAGCCCAGAAGAACCAAACCAAAAAAAACCGCCAAATTCGATCAAATGTCAAAGGTTTTGTTCAGTATTTTAAACGATTACCGAGTCGTAGTGCATCAGGAGTTCTTGCACCATGGTGGTATGGTCATTAAGAAGTATTATCTTGAAGTTATACGCCGCTATCGAGAAGCAATACGAAGAAAACGTCCGGTAAATTGGAAGGACAATTCATGACTTTTGCATCACGATAATACACCTGCTCACTCGTCATTGCTTTTTCGTAAATTTTTGCCCAAAAACAACACCGTAACCATGCCTCAGCCACCGTATTCACCAGATTTGCCTCCCTGCGACTTTTCCTGTTCTGAAGATTGAAAAGACCGATGAAAGGACGGCGTTTTGCGACGATTGAGGAAATATAAACCTAATCACTAATGAGAGCTCAAGGTCATACCTATCAAAAAGTGCATATCAGAACTGCTTCAAGGATTGGAAAAACGCTGGCACAACTGTATTATATCTTAGGGGGGCTACTTTGAAAAGGACAACATAGAAATTGATGAGTAATCAAATAGTTTTTGAGAAAAATTGAAAAATTCATCTAATTTTTTGAATAGAGAGCGTATGACAAATTGTCAGTGACCCAAGTGATTTCTGAAATAAAAAATAATAATCCCAGCGTGATAAAATATAATGCACCGAAATAGAAAATAGTTAATTTAATGTTGTATGTATTTCCTCTTTCCTTATCAAGCGAGGGGAAATAGAACTACGGTAGATAGATTGTCCAATTCGAAAATTCTCCTTGTTGTCGGGAAACTGAACTTATTACTATTATAATCACTATCACAAATGAGTAAGAATATGATTCAGGATACCTCGACGGATTGGGTAAATATATGTGGAGTTTACAACCAGTTATCAAGGCAAAAGTTGGAACACTTTTATTTCCTTCTTGTTGAACATCAGTTTAAGCATGATCAATAAAAACTCTATTTGTTGTAAATGTATTCGTTCAACGACCTGACTAATTAATACCGCAATGAAATATTCAAATGGACATTTTTTAAATAACGGCCAATCTGTGTCACACACAATGCTGTCAATTTATCTCAATGAAATTCAATATACGAGGGAGGTCTGAAAAGTTTCCGACCTAACAAAGATACAATACATTATCAGATTTTTTTTATTTTTCAACAGTCTCCTGTCAACTCTACACACTTCTTCCAGTGATGCTCCCATCTCTGTAACCAGCCCAAATTGTACTAGGCGTTTTTCTCTGCAAAATAATTGTTCACGAAGGTGATGCCTCTTCAATTGACGAAAATATTTATCTTCCGAGCGCAATGTTTAGATCAGAGAACAAAAAAAACCGCTTGAGGCTAGATCTGGTGAGTAAGGCGTATGGTTAAACAGTTCAAACCGTAATTCGTCAATTTTCAACATGACAACCGCTGAGGTGTGAGACGGTGCGTTGTCTTGGCGAAACACGATATTATTTCTCTGCCTATGTGGCCATTTTCCGCAAGTTCTACCTTAAGCTTGTCATGTAATGATGCGTTGTATGCTCATATAATCGATTGAAATAACTCGATTACTATTTCAAAACATAGTCGCCATCTCTCCCAGCCGACGAAACAGTTTTTGCTTTTTTTGGTGTCGGTTTTCCCTTTGCAGTCCGTTGTTTGAACTACATGTTTCACCTTCAGTGATTAATCGTCATCAAAACTCGTATTTATTGCACCTAAACTGCACTGACAGAGCGTTGGAAATGTTCATTCGAACATGTTTTTGGTCTAAAATGAGCAAACGCGGCACCCATCGCGCGGACAGCTTTCTCATGCCTAAATGTTTATTTATTCTGCGGCAAACATGTTCTTTTGACATGTATATCACCTCTGCCTCCTTGACTTCAATTCGATGTTCCATTTGGGGAACCTTGGCGATGTTTTCGTCGACAGTTGAAGTTTTGGACGTCCCTTACGTGCATCGTCTCCCAAGCTCTCACTGCCAGGTTTAAATTCAGCTGTCCAAAATTTCACTGTGGTAAATGATGGTGCAGCACACGACTATTACATAACAACAGCTAGTCCAAAGCGGCTGTGAGTTACTTCGTGAGTAACTGTCAACAAATAAATGAACAACGAAATTCACTGGCTTATATTTATTGATTGCTGCTATCTTCATGTTGAGGTCGGGAACTTTTTAGACCACCCCCGTATATAACAAAATCGTGTTAGTTACACTATTTATGACTCAAGAACAGCTGGACCGATTTTCATGATTTTTGATTTGTTTGATTTGTCTCCGTCCGGAATAATAGAATAACTAGTAAAACATTTGAAATAAGGAGAAAAATTAGTTCAATTTCGATTTCGTTCTTCACATTTAATTCTAAAGTGGTACGAAGTTCGCCCGGCCACCCAGTTACATTTTACGATGTATATAGTAATTTTGTCCCCTGCAGTTGATTTCAGAGGTTTTAGAATAAAAAAATGGTTTGTTCACAACCCGCAAAGTTTGAAAGATACGTATTTGTGAAGTGACTTCGTTAAAAACTGGATTATTGTACCGAACTGATTATCAAAAATACCTTGCTCTGTTCTTTCCTTGTATTTGGAAACTCGAAATATCGTTGATTATATGAATCATTATTTAACAGTGAAGGAAACAAAACACTCACCTGGTGATGTCTGTCTCTATATACGAACAATTTGGGCCCTTTCAGTATTACGAACACCTGTTTCCATGAACGATCAGCAGCACGCTGGAATT
The DNA here is from genome assembly GCA_015342065.1 of Leptinotarsa undecemlineata. NCBI lineage: Eukaryota > Metazoa > Arthropoda > Insecta > Coleoptera > Chrysomelidae > Leptinotarsa > Leptinotarsa undecemlineata. Next base: position 13,172 of record WOGP01000597.1, on the reverse strand, counting down.
AAAAAAAATAATTAACCACTGAACATGTGAATAGGGGAGAAATATGAGAAATCGAGTTGATTCCAACACCCACCACTCGCTATTTAGGCAAAATTGACCTTTTTGTTTCGATATGATAGTAATTTTATTTGTTGAAAATAACGGAAATATGATATTGCGACTGAGGTTAGAAACAAAATCCAACCGAAATTCAATGATCACGAAACTGGCCTTCAAAATGTATACCTACTTGATTCTTCAACAGTTCATTCATGATCGTTATTATTTGCAAACTATCACTTCTATACTCATTCATTTATTCCACCCACTCACAAGTACACACTGAGAAGTCTCTTACCTTGCCGTCAATTTCCAAAATTTTACAATGTAGTATTCCTTCCCTAACAATGCCGTAGTTATCCTTATCGAGAGGGACGGGACTTCCTGACGCCTTCTCCCTGTCCAAAGAGGCACTACTACTGCTGGCGCTACCACTGAAATTAATTGGAATATGAACAATTTTATCCCGAAATTCTGGATTGTAACTACTCGATCCAGTTGAGATTATGTTAGCGATATGCGTCTAAGTAATTAGCTGAGCTAAGGATGTTATAATACATTGTTTGTGTTCTGATAAGATTAGTATTGTTAGTATTTTACAGTAACAGTTGGCGATTGAACTTGGACTTGCTACGTGAGTGAACCTGCATGCGATATATATATAATAAGGTAGGTTAGGTCAGATTTTATAGGGTTTATCAATCATGAAGCTAATTTTTTGTAGAGAAGTTTGTAAGCTACATGTGATTTTTCAAATAATGGATCTTTCGATATTCATATATACAGGGTGTTTATTAAAAATGCGGCAAAAAATTAAGGACTGTTCTAAGGAAAATCTTCCTTTGATGATTTTTGATACGTCATTTCGTTTCGAAGATACGGGGCGAAAAAGAATTTTGACAATAATAATTTTGATAATTTCAAAATTATTAACGTAGCCGAAATAAAAGTAAAGAGTACTACACTGGACCTAACAAGCAATAAAAAATCTACCAATTCCGTTGGTACCCATCAACAACATTCCGATTGCTATAAACGGCTGCAGATATTCAATTTGGATATTATGTCTCAAAAGTGATCATTTGTATGCATCGAATAGGTTGGAACTGATTGACTTTGTCTATTTGGCTTGCATTTTCTGTGTTTAATATTTGAAGTCTTGTTAGTGAAGTCCTCTATCATGAATGGTCATAGTAACGCAGAGATGGCTGACATGCATTTCATTTATGGACTTGCTGATGGCAATTCATTGGAAGCTAGGCGGTTGTACAGTGAAGCCTAATAGAAAAACCGTCCAAAGTATACATCAGCGACTTCGTGAAACAGGAGCATTGAAGCGAAATGGAGGACCAGGAATGCCAATGACAGTAAGAACGGTAGAAGTAGTAGAGAAAGTGCTGGCCATGATAGAAGAAGACTCAGGTACCTCTACTCGAAAAATTGCAAATATTTTAAATGTAAGTAACGGGACGATTTGGAACATTGGTTCAAATCCCTCAACTACTGAAGATTATTATTTTTACCGATAAAGTCACATTCTCAGAAAATGCCATTAAGAATTTCCACAATAACCATGTTTGTGCTGAAGAAAATCCACATGAGGTGTTTGAAGATCGCTTTCAACATTACTTCTAGTTGAACGTTTTGGGAGGGAATTGTAGCCGACTTCCTAATTGGACCGGTATTTCTATCAGGGAGACTTACCGGCGAGGTAATCCGCAACTTTTTGGAACAAACGCTACGTCAGTTTCTGAAGGCTATACCATTGGCTACAAGAAATGCAATGTGGATTATGCACGATGGTGCACCAGCGCATTTCACCATATCAGCTCGAGAGTTTTTAACAGTAACATACGGAGATCGCTGGATTTTCGAGGTGAACCTCACTTATGGCCTGCTTGATCACCGGACTTAAACCCCCTGGATTATTACCTATGGGGCCACCTAAAGCTATTAGTTTATAATACTCCACTGGAAGATGTCGAAGATTTGAGAAATTGGATAATTGCTGGGTGTAACGCAATCAGAAACGATCTTTGTGTTTTTGAAAGAGTTCGAGAGTCGATGACGAAAATATTGGATTATCTACTGAATTGTGTTCGACAAGTAATAAACATACCGTAATTATTTCTAAATCCGCATTCAGATTATGTAATAAATTGTAAAACGATGTGTTTTAAAACATTATTGAAGAAAAAGTTGCAAATTAATATGAAAAAATTTATGTTTATCACAAGTCATTTTGTTCCTGTCCTGAGTCGGTAAATATCAAATAATATTTCCAACATGTTTCAAAACTCAAAAAACTTGTTCAAATGTAATTTTTCGGAATTGAAACTTGTGGTGAAACATTAGCTTCCGAGTTGTCGTGTTTAGCAGTAGTCTGTGCACCAGGAAGGTATTCAGTACGACCAACCATCAAAGCTGTTAAATTCGTTTAGCGTCTTAAAGTAATATTCACTGTATAGTAAAAATCTCACAAGTGTGTGTTGAAAACGTAACCACGGACTTTCTTTATGTACTTGTGAAGCACTGTTTGGAACCTTTGGTGTAGTAATGAATATTATGAGTTTTTTCCCAACACCTAACCATTATTTCAACACCTCAACAAGTGTTTCGATCACCAAGGAAAATCAGTTTGATCTTCCTCTTAAAGATGATCACTTGGTGATCGAAACACAACACATGTCGAGGTGATAAAATAACGGTTTCATGTTGGGAAAAAACTCCAGTTTCTTTATGTAGTTATGTATCACATAACTCCGTTTAGTACTTCATCTGGACATAGTTTCTATTCACCGTATTCCAATGATTACCGAGAAACCGTTATGCAGCCAGGCAATACATATAAAATAGATAACTATCAATGCGCCATCATAACCGTGCTCGATAAAAAACTAACCTGTCATCTGAAGGATGAAGAATAATCAAATTTTGCATGATCATCCATGAAATTTTTTTGAAATTATGGCCCGTTCCCATTTCTTCTGTAAGTAAATATTGATTATATAAAGGACATGCAAAATATCACTTCCTCTATACTTTTTTGACCCGAAAACCAATTTTTTCCAATATAACAAAATACACATGCCGCAGTAGTTTGTAGTATGTACTATGTTCTCACTTGCACACGACATTTTGAAGTTGGGGTTTTGTCAACAAATATTTCTCTATTGTCAGTTGCTCAATGTTTTTAAACCATAGGTTTTCTATACGTTTGAAAACACTATTTTTCAATAAACTTATTTTAAAACAAACGTTTATGAAACTTGCTGTATAGTCTAAATCAGTGGTTCTTAATCGCGCGGACCACTGGTGGTCCCTGGAAGCATCCCAAGCGGTCCGCGGGGCCATTCTAAAAAATATGTTAGATGAGTTGACACGATACAATGCGTTCCGCCGCTAAAATGTTTAAAGAAGAGTTACTATTTTCCCAAGAACTTGAAACGGCGTCGCAAGGTGCAGATGTTATGGATGCAATAAATATATGGAGAAACATGTACTTATGTGGGAACGGCTTGCGGGGTTTTTCAGGGACGGTCCTCCTGCAATACTTGGTTCTCGCTATGGTTTTGCAGCATTGATAAAAACCAAAAATCAGTTTTGCAATTACGACACAGTGCGTTATTCATCGTCAAGCACTAGCTGCCAAGACGCATCCAGAATACTTTGCTTTGACGATTAAAATAGCTATGAAAGTAGTAAATTTAATTAAAAAGAATGCACCCAATACTCGACTCTTCAAACAATTGTGTTTTGATATGAACTCTGAACATGAAACTTTGGTTTTCCACACGGAAGTGCGTTGGGTTTCCAAAGGAAACATGTTGTTGAGGTTGTAGGAATTAAGAGAGGAAGTAAAAATATTTTATCTAACAAGGAAAACAAAGAGTTGTTTGATCAGTTCTGCGAGTCCAAATTTCAAATAAAGTTTGATTATTTGGTCGATTTTTTTGCGCAATTGAATAAATCAAACCTTCTACTGCAAAGGTCGGGAAATTTGAAGTTGCAAGGCATGATCAATATTTTTGCTTACGACGATAAAATCAGTGCGTTTATTGCTAAAATCGAGCTATGGATCAACAAGGTTTAAAGTAATAACTTTTTTGTGTTTGATAAGCTTAATCAAATTATTGATGGTCAGAGTGCTGAAATTAAAGGAGAAATACAAAAGAACACATCACATTTTAAAAAATTAAAAATTGAATTCATTCGCTATTTTCCCGACCGCGAGGATAACAGCATTCAAAAATTGATCCGCAATCCATTTATTGTAAACATTTCTGAGGTGCCTGATGAAGTTCAAGAAGAAGTAATTGATATGCTACACGACAACAATTTGAAAGATACATTCAAATCAGGAATTAATCTTGAAAAATTTTGGAGCCAAAAGGCAATTTTTTTACCAAAACTTCGAGACATTGCTATTCGTTACCTAACTTTATTTTCTTCGACATATCTATGTTTTCTGATTCTATGCTTCTGATTATTGAAAACAAGCACCGAAATCGGTTGGATGCCACTGCTGATATCCGTTTAAGTTTATGTAATACTGAACCAAGGATTCAGAATTTAGTAAAGAGTATGCAATCACAAAAGTCGCATTCATTTATAATGCAATTTTTGTTACAGTTACAGATTTTTTCTAATGATTAAAGGACATTAATTATTATGAGTATTTTATTTATAGATGAATTAGAACAACCATTCCATTTATTTACTTTACTGTGCTGTATTTATTTGTAGTTATCGTAAGGTACTTTATATTAACTACAATCTAATTGACCCACTTGGTGGTCCATGGCCTGACAGAAATTCTGTCAAATGCTCCCGCTTGACTATAAAGTTAAGAACCACTGGTCTAAATGGAGACATAGACAAAATATGCTCAAATATTGGAACTGTTATTTGATTACATTTCGATAAATATGCCTGTTAGATGTCAACTAGTTATGATAAACATTTTTTTACATTCAGTACGATAAAATATCAATCAAATTATTTCAAGAAGTACTTTAGCATCTGAATTGTCAAAAAAAGTTATTTCACAATTTGGTAACTTTTCATTTTGAGGCTTCGAATACATATTTTTGGTGGTAGTAATTTGTATGAAGGTATGTATTGTCTGTTAGATGTTTTTTAACAATACACGTTCTTCTGAAATGAGATAACCATAATACGTGTGTGAGTGTGTGACAAAGTTAATTAAAAAAGTATAATGAGATAAACGATGTCTATTCCTTACCATGACTTTGGTCACGTATATTCCAACTGCCCATCTTAAACCGTTTCGAATCGTACACCCCATATTTAACTACGCAACCTAACACTAGCCCGAAGTTCTGCACATATCTGTCAATTCACGTGGAAATTGAAGTATCAATATTTTCCTTATGCTTTCATATAACCACTAACGAATCCGCTAGCCGACGTAAACCGCGTTGAAAGTGGTCAAAGTGAATCTATTTTTACTCTTACACCAACTTCATCCTATTTCCGCCAAGATTAAAAAAAAAAACGTTCCAAGGAATTTTATCGTGAAATTTTCGTTTACGCTCTGGCGTTACTCTTACACAGTACTCTGGTACTATAGAACCAATGCCCTTCTGAATTAGTAAGCACCTTTAAATTATGAAATACTAGTATCGAATATTCTTCAACGGCATTGATAAACGAAATCTTAATTATCAATGAATCAACCCAACTTTTTTTTTCAAAAGATACCCCAATAAGCAACATGCATGTTTCGCTATTTTCGTTCAAATGACAAAAATACTCTATTTTTGACATTACAACTGCATGTTCACTTGAGCCTTTCAAACATATTTATACTTTTTGATATTCTTGAAGAACAATTGGATCACTTAAAATTTCACGACACATTAAAACTTTTTGTGATTGGTGGACGTCACAAATCTGTATATTATTATTAGCCATTTTATCTCACAGTAAAATTACACACAAAAAATATATCATCGCTGCTCAATCGGAAAGTCATTGATTTCATAGATTTTATACTTCAGAAAATTTTCAGTAATAACATTTAACATGTTTTCTCTCTCTCTCTCTCTGCACTCTTTCTCCTTCCTCTTTTTTTCTCTTCTTTGTTTTTTCTCAAGTTTAGTTTTCTTTTCCTCGAGGCTAGAACTAAGATCTTTCGGCACATGTTGTTTCTAGCCTCATTTGTAGTTTAGTTTTCCTACAATGATGAAGAGATACAAGCGACCAAAATAAATTTCCACACTTCACTGATTCATATAACCTCACGAGACAATCTTTCACTTCAAATTTATCCTTGAATACCATATATTTATTATGAAATCTCAAGATCATAATCCAAACTTATACGTACAATAAGACATTTTTAATAAAAATGGAAACGTTATTCTGAATTTCACTGAAATCGAAAAGAATACGCGACGTACCTATCGGTGATACATCTAACCGCGTTAAGTAGGTCCACTGTTATTGACAAATACGAGGTAAGTCATTTACTTAATTTGTTCATATATTCGAACACTGAACTTTCAAATAAATTTCTTATTATCCAGGAAATAAAATGTATTTAATTCGAGAATTGATATTTTGTTATATGCATTCAACTGAAAATATTTCGGGAAATGATCTGAATGAATACCACTCGACATAAAAATGTTTTTTGATAAATGTCGATTGTTTTCAAACTGTGTCATTTTTAAGCAATACGAATCGAGCAAAAGTAGCAATAGATAAAACCACTCGTCCTACGGACTCTTGGTTTCATCATGCTATTTACTCTTGTGGTATTGCTAAACAACAGAGTTTTCGTTAAACAATGGAAATTAATCGATAACACTTTGTTGAGATCTTGAGGTATTACTATTGATAAATAATCAATCGAATTGAAAATGTCATGTCGGCCTTTGAAATATCGTTCAATTCATTACATACCCCTCTATCCTATTTGAAAAGTTATTCAGAGGTCACTTCGAGGAGAAAAAAATGTTACTGTTACGCCTGAACCCTACTAAATATACAGTGTCCCTCCCTCCCTTTTATTTTTCGAACGAGTCAACTCAAAAAATTGAAATTTGGGACAATGAAATTAATGGATGAATACTTTATTTTGAAGTAAAATTGACAGATGAAACTTTCAAGATGGTGACTGCGCGCCATGTGTCTTGTAACACATATTTTTGAAGCTCCTAACAAATGCTTCACAACTCTAGAATATAATGTCAATATCTTCAACTACTACAAAATGGCGTAACTTTTAATAATTGCCTGAATATATTGACATTTAACTACATAATATGCGGTAATAAGATTGAGGTTAGTTCAGAAGATGCTCGAAATGGTTGCCTTGAACTTCTTGACTTATGAACAGCCTATCCGATATTTCACGAGGAACATTTTCGAACACAGTAACGTCAATATCTCTACAAATATTTATTATTCTATGTCGTATATCCAATATTGAAGCAGGTTCAGTTTCGTACACCTTTTGCTTCAAATACGCTCATAAAAAAAGTCCAAAGGCGTCAATTCTGACGAGCGGACTGGTAGAACCTCGTCGACAACGACCGGGAAAAGTAGCATCCATTTGGATGCTAAAACATGCTAAGACAAGTAAAAAACTATTTAGTTTCTTGTCTGGATTGATGTAGTGGTGTTCCATCTTGTTGGAATATAATATCCATATCGAATTCATTAGGATTCGATTCGATGATTTCAGTGATGAGAGGGTCAATTTTTTTTAAACAGATAATATCGCAGAATTCTGTTCTTCGATCAGGGTCATCTTCAGTTAATTGGTGTACCATTTTAATTTTGTATAGATGATACCGATTCCTCTTCAAAAGTCTCCACACAGTAGAACGAAACAAACACATCACAAACATTCGCGACGGAATAAGTAGACTGTTCAGAATTCACTACCATCTCACCAATATTTGCACTTGCTGATCTTCCGGAATGGACGGATGATCTGGGGGTTTTTGTTATGTACACTACCGGTAGTTGTGAATTTGGATAGAAGTTCCCTCAAATATTTTCTACAGGTAGGAGGATTAGGAAAACGTTCATTGAAAATCCTTTCGATCTTGTAAACAATGATGTTCATTGTCGTACTGACATGCATTTTTGACGTCTTTAAAAACAAAAAATTAGTTAACAAAAACCTCATCGGGTTGTTAGAATTACCATATGGCAGATAAACAGGAATATTTCTAGAAATATCGATATTAATATGTTTGTCTTCAGGAAATTGTTGAATGTTCCGCTATTTTGTGATAGGTGAAGAGATTGACTTCATATTCTAGGGTTGTGGAGTATTCGTTAGGAGCTTCAAAATGATGTGTCACAAGACTCCCCACTTAATTTTTTTCCCAGATGGCCCCCAGTCGCCATCTTGAAAGTTTCATCTGTCCATTTCACTTCAAAATAAAGTATCCATGCATTAATTTCATTATCCCAAATTTAAATTTTTTTAGTTGACCCGTGCAAAAAATATAATTGATTTTTATAGTTATCCCCATTTTTGCAAATGTCAGAATTCCAAAAGTACAGGCATGCTCAGCAGAAAGTCGGGTCAATATAATTGTTACTATAGGTAAAGTATGCCAAAATTCTGAAAAGAAATAATTGTACACAACATCAGCTATAAAACAACAAACAACCCTAAACTATACAACGATAATTTTTCTAAACTTTTTTGCCTGTCCTAAAAAATCGTACTTTTTGTTGAGCTTCATAGATGCACTGTATAAATTAATTGATATTGATTGAACAGCATGATGGAGGAAAGTAGCCCCAAATGTTATTTATTATTTCATTCACCCCCGTGTCATTTTATTCCAAGTTATTTTATTACAATTTCTTCTCATGTTTTATGAGGTCAATTCAATCATTTTCTGTAGTTGATGAAAGTAAAAGAGATATTCATGTTGTAATTTTGCTAAACCTCCTGTATTTTACTGAAAATTTCAAAAATAATGTAATATTTCGGATATGACCACTTACTATCCAATAAAAAAATTCACATTTCCGTTCATTGTCATCTTCGAGCCATCCTGTATATACTTATTCAATATCAAATAATGTCTGTTTAATTTTCTTCATGCGTATCTGAGAATTCAGCAGTAAGTAACGTCACTTTACCACTGCAATAATTAAGTCGATCTCAGTAGTTATTCCCATCAGACAAACCGCATTTGTACTGTATCATTGCTTGAATGGTGTATTTTGTACTTCTCATATCTGTTTTCTGTTGTTTAGCATGTTTCTTTCTATTTTTCTGTTGCATGTTTGTAGATGTTTTGGAAGAGGAAAACGAAGAAGATGTATTTAAACGGTATTCCAGTAACAACAATAGTTATGTTAAGAGAAAAAGATATTCATCCAGTAAGTGTTGAAATATAGTACCTTTAGAGGCTTGTTAGCACTGAAATTTCACGCAAGCATGGTGCAATTTTATAGATAGGTCTTGTATTTTCTACCTTTCAACAATTGTATACGCTGTACCAGTTTCTCAACCAACATATCATTACCAAAAAGAGAACTTTTCCAGTGTGATAATAAAATCAAGTATATTTGCGAAAAAAACATAAAAGTTTTGGAATAAATGTGGACCGTTTTTACTTTTTTTTGTGGTTCAAGGTTAAGAGATATTTTCTTTATGAAGGTAGGGAGGATTTCACTTTTTGGAAACGTAATGATTCTGATGGAAGAGTCTTCAAACAATGGTAGTGGTGTTGAATATGGACTTAAATCTGATTTTCCCTTCCGGAAATGCATAAGTTTGAGTTTAAACACAGATAAAATGAATCATTGTTTGCCAAACCATTGAAGAACCTCTCATTGGAATTGAAAGGGCTTTATTTTCAGGAGAGATTGATTTTTGACAAAAGTTTTTGGTTTTCTACTCATCCATCTTTATAGGAAAAAAATCTGGGAATCTTCCAAAGAAAGGAACAAAGCGAGTAGTTTCGAAATAAACTATATATGTGTAGTTCATATTTTTGTTCTGTCAAAAAAACTGAATTGAAAAATCAGCTGGGCTTAATTGAATATTATTTTTGCTCCATTCCATGAGCATACGTTTTACAATTAGTTAAAAAAATAAAATGAATCTCCAAATTTTGCGGGCTACGTACCTACATTCGATTAGCGATATTTTCATTCCTACAGCTTTATATTAGCTTCACCTGTATATATGTTTGTTTGTAACTTTCTAGCTCGGGATCTGTATTTGACCGAACTATCGACATTATTGCTTCATCTATTCGCGGGTAGTACAAAATTTCGCTAACTTAAACATTTCAAAATCCATTTTTTATTTTGATTGTATTTTGAACAACCTTTCAAGGAGGTTACGTACAGCGCCATATACGTAACCTCCTTGATAGGTTGTTCAAAATACAATCAAAATAAAAAATGGATTTTAAAATGTTTAAGAGTTAGCGAAATTTTGTACTACAGATGAAATATTTAGATATTTAAATATTTTCAATTGCCCGTGATTTAGTACAGAGGACAGTTTTGAACGAAACGGAAGATACATTTTGAAATCTAATTCGATTATTTGAAAGCAAACCAGAATATGGATTTCAACAATGAAAACGTTATCGTAAATTGTACACCTAAAAATTTAAGTTACTTAAATTTTTAAGTAACTTAAAAATTTTAATTAAGTTTAAAAATTAAAAAATTAAAAATTAAAATTAAGTTGCTTGACATACATATCAAATTAAAAAATTTATTTGAAAAATAAAATATTTCACTGAAAAAATATTCTAAGTGCATTAATATTTTGAATTAAACATCAAATAAAAATATCAAGACTGAATTGTTTTTTGAAATTATTACTGCAAATTTTCTCTTTACTTCGAAACAAATTTTACAACTCTCCGCCCTCTGTTGGAGACTTAGTGTACTACCTGTAACTCAGTATTACTATAGAATTTAAGACATCAAACTTTATTATGTTGTTTGAGAGGAATTTTATATTCGTGCGCCTTTAAAAATTCATAATACTTATTACTAGAACTTGAAAAATAATTATTTTTGACAGTAAATCGGACTAAAAAGTGAAAAATAAATATAGTTTAAAAAAACTAAAAAGCACGCTTTTATAGCATATGAAATTAAACAGTAAAAAATAAATATAGTTTAAAAAAACTAGAAAACACGATTTTAAAGAACATTGAACTAAAAAGTTAAAAATATTTTTTTCAAAATAAGCTTTAAACAATGACCAACGTAAAATACTAGTATTATTCTGTGAAACTATATTTATTCATGTTGGTACACTCGTCTCGAATATATGTTCACAGTTTCAGCTGTTTGAAAACCGAAAAAAAATGGATGAAAGAATTTGCATCAAATTTCGTGTAAAAATTGTAATTAAGTGTTTAAAAACACTTGAAATGTTGACAGTGGCATACGGTGATTGTACTCTGGGTCAAAAAATGTTTACAATTGGTACAAGCTTTTCACAGGAAGTCGAGGAGATGTAAATGAAGACGCTCGCCCTAGACGCCCCAGTGAAAAGTGGAAAAGTTGCAAAGAATATCGGCATATCGGCAGCGAAGTTCGTTCCAAAATTGCTGAATTTCGACCAAAAAACCGTCGCATGAGCATCGGATTTGTTGAATGACGTCAACGGCGATCCAGATTCGCTGAAAGGGTTATAGTCCAGTCATCTGAGGTTTTATGTGCTGAAAAATTAAAAATTCCTATTGAGCTGAATTTTGGAATACACCTTCATTATGGCGTTTTAATGAAGGTGTGAAAAATCGGCAGTGATATCGTGCCGGGTAAAAAACTTATAAGGGTCGAAAGGTCACGAAAATCAGTTTTTTAGGAATGTCTCGCTACCTATGGCTCAGAGGTCAATGAAGATTAATATAAAAATTATTCCTCATACGATGATTATCTATCACTTGCATTTTTCTGTAAAGTCAACCGTTTTCGAACTAGAGCGCTGAGAAAGCGACTACATTATGATGATGCACTCGTTTCCGCGCCCCTTTGAGGTAGAATGCAAGGCGCGTTTTTTTACATGGTGTCCCCGTAGGCATAATCCATGAACTGTAATAAAAGGTTTTTTTTCTCGATACTTATAATATCTGGTGACGAATCATGAGTATATAGTTATGAAATCGACTTCTCAAGTCCAAAAGTGACCAGTAGGGTCGAAACCGAAGAAAGGACGCCAAGTTGAGGTTATGCCCCACTTGAGAGAAGTAATACGAAGAAATCGTCTTGTATTGTGGATAAACAATACCAATACCACACCATGATCACGCCTCAGCCACCATATTCACCAGATTTGGCCCCAGCGACTTTTTCATGTTCCCAAGATTGAAGTTACCTATGGAAGGACGGCGTTATGCGACGATTGATGAGATAACAACCGAATCGTTGAGAGACTTCAAGGTCATACCAAAAAGGGCATATCAAAACTGCTTCAAGGATTGGCAAAAACGCCGGCTTCAGTCTTTATTATCGGAGGGGCCTACTTTGAAGGATACAAAATAGAAAATAAATGGATCAATGAATAATTATTCTTTGAGAAAAACGTAAATCCACCTTATTTTTTGTACAATGTGGTACAATAAAAGTCATTTTAAACTTTCATTGAATTATTAGAACAGTCTGATAGATTCTGATAAATATGTCCAACATATAAATGAAGCTGAAGTTAGTCTTAAATTTGTATCCAACTCCTTCAATTATACAGTTTACCAGAGGAATAGTGGTCGAAATGTATCAAATTTACGAATTTTCGATGTAAAATGAATTGGATTTATGTTCCAAAATACTGTGTTTGGGTTTATTCTACCCATATTGCTCCAGCAGTATGGAATATTAGCTGATCTTTATTATAAACTTTTATGTGCTAAAGCAATGATAGTGGAATGAAACCAAACACATTTTTTTGAAACATGAATGTTTTCTTTTTCCGAACGACAATTCTGTCTGCTTTCTGCTTCGATAAGTTTGTTGGGGGTTGAAACGGATACCAATATGTCTTGGCACTGAAATTGCAAACGCAAGCTTCTCAAAAGCGTGGAAAACTATTCCGAACCAGAAAACTGTACAGACCTCCGCAAATATTGATGCTTTACAAAGCACAGATTAAACCGTATTGT
>WOGP01000596.1:0-23263 GCA_015342065.1 Leptinotarsa undecemlineata | reverse complement strand
CAAATTACTTTTCATTCTCTTAAATGTTTGTTTGTACTTTCGCATTTTTAGAGATTTTTATAAATTTTAGGATAAAATTGACAATATTATGCTTTGCATTTTATTTGGTCGTTATATTCCAATTTGTGATTATTGACAAAAATTGACAAATTAACTATGGCCCTATTCTGGTCCCTCTGATTACCAAAAATTATGGCTGGTGATTTATTTGGGTTGATGTTCAAACAGTGATTTCTTGATATTTTCAATAGGTCATCCACATCATTATTTAAAAAATGCTCAACGGATAAAAAATCATCAATTTTTGCGGAAAAAATTAAATTGGTGTCATCAGCATAGGTATGCATTTGAAAATTTAGGAAAAGATTAAACGGAAGATAATAGAAAAATTATATAGACAATTTTGTAACAAACATATTTCAATGAGAAATTTAAGAAAACAAGATATTGTATACAAACTTTGAGCAACCGATGAAAAATTGATATCCAGTGTTTCTAAAACATTAATATCACATCCACCAATACACAAGACATTTGGATTGGGTTCCCCTGGAAAGAGATTTTGCTTGAACTTCAACTTGAGTTTTTTATATGTTGGACCACACTGAAAAGAACCAAATATGACACTATATAATATTTTCCACTAAAATAATAACTTACACATTCACAGTGTTCATTCAGAACTTCTATCTTTTCCACCGTGGTTGGAAACCAGATAGAATTTCGGCATTCTGGATAACCATTACAGGATAAAAATTGACCCGGTCCATTTTTTTTATTCCTGAAAAAATATCGAAGTATTTACTGAACAAACATAATAATCTGATCATTTTCATATGATCTGGAGATGAAATGTGGTCAAAAAGATAACGAACTTTCAATACACCCGAAGAAAGTATCTAATTAAAAATAACTGACTACTTCTACCACTTATATTTGAATACACTGATTCATAGGAAAAAATGGCCCCTAATGATATATAATGTAATAACCCTATATAATATAATTATATAGGATACATGATATATAATGACAATAACCCTAAATAATACAATTATACAGGATATAACACAGGGATCTATATCGGGACCTTTACTCTTTCTTATTTATATAAATTCCATTTCGGAATTACAGCTTCATGGAAAATTTGTACTATTTGCTGATGATATAACTGTGATATATTTGAATGAAGATTCACAATTAATACTCCAACAAATAGAAGGCAATTTAAAACAAATAGATATTTGGCTGAATATACACAAATTTGGTTATTTAGAGATGAACTGCATCAAAAGTTGTTCATTCGTGAAACACTTCTGAAAAAAATGATTCCTTGCTTTCTTGGCTTCACTGGACATATGCCACCATTTCTTTAAAGTATTAATAAAAAAACAATGCTAAATGGTATGCAACAATGAATTTGCTAAGACTATTTGAAGAAAATTGAAAAAAAAACAATGTCCTATCATTCTTCTTCATGACAAAGTCAGTTCCCACACAGCACATTCAACAATCGAATATTTGAAGGAGAACATCGAATTGATGAACTTATTGGATGAATTATCCTGATTTTTTTTATTGTTTTCCTATGTCAGACATAAAATGAGTGAACAGCAATTTTCATTACCTCAAGACGCTGCTGATAACTTCCAAAACGATATTTTGAAATATCAACTTCAGTGTAAAAAAACTTAATTGGAAAAACTATGAAACAATTTATCGCAACAAACTTTGTTCCTACTTTTTGTCAAAACTCAAAAGGTGACCCTTGTATTTTGATGCTTTATTGACTTGTTATTTTAATCCTCCATATGTCATTATTTTGAATGCATATAGAATTTGAAAGATTTCAAGGAATCATCGAATGAATTATTGTAAATTAATCATTTGCCTTGTAGCTGACAGTTGACAAAATTCTTTGGAAAGTCTTTAACTAAAAAAAAACTCTTCGCAACATTTTCTTGATAAACTCTCTATCTAGCACCTCAGATCTCCAAAAAAAATTTTCATGAAGTTGTGTAGAATACTCTTTCCTTCTTCATAATTTGAAGCGAATTCATTCCGACCGTTTCCGAGGAATTGGTGAAAAAACAAAAAAGGTACTTTGACCACGCGATTCCCACCTCTACTCTACTTTAATCTCAATTGCTATTGATTCACCTCAGCACCATATCATTGCCACATTTGGGACATTTCATAGCAGGTCTATATTCCTCATTGCTAACAGTATCATTTGCAATGGCAACAGGTCTGTCGTCTAGTCTGTTTGCTAGACTTTCATCGATGAGCTGTAATTTTTGCAACACCGTCTGGAAAACTGCTCGATATTTTGCTATCTGCTCTTGTCTCACTTCTTCAGGATTTTTCAAACCATCGCATATCAATTTCAAATCATTTTCGAATTCCGCTCGAAGAACAGGCTTCGCTAATGATACCTCCAATCCAATATTGTTGTATCTGAAAAAGTAAAATGAAAAATTTACATTTTATAAAGCCGCAAAAAAAAGGGAAATTGAAACATTTTATACTTCTTTCCAAAAATAAGTCATCGATTATTGCATGTTCTCCAATTTGAATTTATTTTAGATAATATTTTTCAACTCACCCTTCCACTAAACCCATTCCGAGTATACCTGGGACAAAGTACATATTCTCGTGCAAACCTACATACTCCCTAGATTTGATTTTATCAATATGCTCGGCATGGGTGGCATCTGTGCCAATTCCATGCTTTTCCATAAGAGCTATCAAATCAGCTTCGGTTAACAGTTTCGGTGGGCTCGTGGAGCTCTCGACCTTCGATAGAACGCTTAGTTTTGAAATTTCAATATTTCATCAATTACTAAATACATGAGTTAAATGACGATCTGAGAACAAAAACTGTTTTCACAGAAATAAAACACTTGTATAAGCTGCTTTCGATGCACAAATCTAGAAGAAGAAAACCAATTTATACTCACAATATCCAACACAGTGGGAATAAAGGTATCGCCAATACTATAGTTATTCATTTCTTTAGCGTTCCACTTTTCATAAATATAAACATCCAAATAATTTTTTTCCAAAACAACCAACCCCTTGGCAGTGAATTTTTCATTAGCAATATCCACAATGACAGTGGTTTCAAAACCTTTAGCATCTTTATGGACGCATGCCAGAAAGTGTCGAACAATGTATTCATACAATCGCTGCTCATTTCCCGTCAAATTTGTGGCGAGTTTAATTGGGTGTATCGGAGGATGAGCCTGAAAAAGATTTTATTTCGTTGATGAACACAGCAATAAGTTTTAGATCACATTCTTTTTTTATAAATAGAATAGAATATATTCGTCATTAAAAATTTTACAATTGCATTGTATTACATCACACTTATAAAATGTTATCAGCCTAGTCAAACCTGAACACTAGGCTATATATAAAAATATATAAATATAAAATATAAATAGATACATACATATACATTACAAAAATAAAAGCATCTTATTGACTTATATTAGGAGTTTAATAATTCTTGCACAGAATAAAATGCATTATTTGCTAGGTGACTGTATAATCTTGATATAAATGTTTGCAGACTGAATTAATTTCCAAATAGTGCGACTGCATGGGTATAGTAAATGATGCCTTGATAACTCACAGCCAAACATGAGTAAGGTAGTATTAATTCGTTATTCCTTCATGTGTTGTAGTAATGACACAAATTATTTTTTGTGCAGTGAGCTTAATTCTTTTATATTTATGGCTACTACATATATGTATAGACAGGGAAGAGTAAGTATGGACAGCTGAGGGAATGCGTTCTTACATGATTCTTTATACTGAAGTCCAGCTAGGCATCTCATCACTTTTGTTTGGAGTTTAAATGCTTTCATGGCATAAGCTGAGTTTCCCCCAGAAGGGTAATCCGTAAGATAAAATAGACTGCACAAGTCCATAGTATGTTCATTTTACCACTTCCGGCGAGAGACGGTTCCAGGTAATTGTTTTATTACAAAACATATTGTTGTAGATCATGCCCGAAAGAAAGTACCGCCGGCCACCACTGGTAACCATAAACCAAACGTGACGTAGCTAAGAGCACAGGAATGCCCAATGTTCCCTGCCGCTCGAGAAGCAGCGAGAGTCATGCTACCGATGTCGATGGAACTTCGGCGAAAATTGTACGATGTTCGATTAAAATATTTAAGCGCTGGCGGCGGGCATATCGAGACAGTCAAGTGGACGTTACAGTGTGGTACGCGAAGTGATCTAGTCGATATAAAACTCTTAGCTACTTTTAAACAGATTGTGTTTTGTTATTGATGTGTTAGTAGCTTATTAAAAATCAGTTAAAAGAACATGTTTGAAATATGTTTTTCCGTTAACCAGCGATCGCACCCCTACGAACGACAACCCTCAGAAGTCGAAATTTGTGCGAGCTAAGGACTAATGAGGTCTTACCTTTTGACGTGTGATTCCTAACATATTGTGGGATATCCTCAATTTTTTCAGGAACACAACTTTACAAAAAGATGCTAGTTTTACCTCAATCACTGGTGATACCAACTGCCAATCGTGAATGCCTATAGACTGATGTTCTTAAATGTATACAGTGTGAACATTCACGGAACAATATCACTGTAATAAATTTTCATTACACCTTGACACTATCAGATTGTGAAATTTATGAAAGTGTAAACAAATTAAAATGTAAAATGGTATAATTAAGTTTTTGTTAAATTTTTTTAGGCGAATGATTCCATCTATTAGAAGAAAAGACGTATGGCTGAAACAGCCATAATGCAGCATGAATGCTGCCAAAAACAACATTTAGTAGATGGAATTCCCGAATTTATCTTGTTCCTGTGAATGTACATATTTGAATTTGTAAATAGTTTTTTATTTTATATATAATTTCATATTTTGCTTTCGAAAATATAATTTAAAAGTAATTTGTTTTGATTTTTATACTGATTTGGACCAATTTTAGATATATTAGATATGTGTGGTGTGAGCGCGCGCGTGGTGTATGCGCGCGCGATTGCTGTAGTGCGCATGTTTGAGAGAGTGACAGATTTGTGTGTAAGTGCGTGTGGTGTGGCGCGTGTTTGTGTGGTGTGGCACGCGTGGGTGTGTATAGTCACGTTTTCCTTGCCTTCCAAAGGGTATAGCCCATATTTAACCTAATAAAATATCGTAACTTTAACCTATCTGAAATTATTATGCTCATACAATTCAAATCACTCACATCCTGTAAGATATATCTGACTAGTCAAATGAGTAAAATGAAGACAAATACACATTGTCATAACGCATCATAAGTAGTATCTCATGAATGTCATTGTTCCTGATGGATGTGAACCTGTTTTTTTCACATACACTATCAGTTGAAATATGTAAACCCACCGTAGTTTCAAAACTTGAAGCTGGTGAAACTGGTTCACAAGTATCACAAGGGTGAGCTTTGAAAATTGTTGTCAATACTTTCTTTTGCGTAGTGACGGCCTTAACAAGCTGGGCTGAAGAACCCCAGAACAAC
Organism: Leptinotarsa undecemlineata; assembly: GCA_015342065.1. Lineage (NCBI taxonomy): Eukaryota > Metazoa > Arthropoda > Insecta > Coleoptera > Chrysomelidae > Leptinotarsa > Leptinotarsa undecemlineata. The sequence goes on along the minus strand of WOGP01000596.1, from coordinate 17,745 downwards.
AGGCCAGTTATGTGATCATGGATTTCGGCCAATTACATCAAGAGTCATCAATATTAGTGCTAATTTACGCATTTATCGACATAGGTTTACCTGGTTCTCCAATCTAGCTACTTGCTGTCGATGGCTCTGTTCCCTAGCTTCCAATAATCTTTCAGCTTGGAGTTGAGCCGCTCTATATCTCTCTATTTCGGCTCTGTCGAATTTCGAATCCAGAGGTTGCCTTTGACTTTTCAGTCTATTGATCTCGACGTCTTTTTCGGCTAATTCGGCTTCCAAACGCGAAATCTTCATTCTCAGTTCTCTATTTTCGCTCGTGGCGGATTCTGTTTCGTATTTTTCTGGGCGCTCACGCTCATACGACTTGCTTCTAACCCCTGCAGGTACCTTGGACGCGGTTCTTTCTAAGTTACGATTTTCCGCATCCAGTTGGCGCAACTGTAAAAACAAATTGTTCCAAATTACACTGTTGTTGCAGAAATGGAGACAGATTAAAAATTTCTATAACGATTTTTGTCACTTATTCGAATGGAATCACGTGGCAAGAGAGTTCCCAACTTAGGGGTTTCCCCCCAAACTTAGGGGGAACAGTGGTATGTGATTTCATTAGGAGTGCTATATTTTTATAGATTTCTATAACTTGATATTGTAACATTCATCAACTATTTTTGATGTATTATTTATGTTTAAAAAATCTGTTTAAAATCTATTTTTCCGTTAATCAGCTGTCGTCCTCATACGAACGACAACTCTCAGAAGTTGAGAACTTGTGCGAGCTAAGGACTAACGAGGTCTTGCCTTTTAACGTGTGATTCCTAACACGGTTGCAGAATCATCCCAGTTTCAACCAGATAAATTCTCTCGAGAAAAATATCTGATCGAGGCGGAAATAGAACCAACGGTTTTCCGATCGTGAGTCGGGCGTACTACTACCGCGGCCAATTCTACAATAAATATATTCAATTACTTATTCCATAAATAATAATGTCTTTCAGGAGAAATTCCCATTAACTGTGGGGATTTTAGGTGTTTTTGATTGGGGCTCGAGGAAGATACATTTTTAATAGTTGGGAACACTGTCAGCTTGGGAATACTGTCAGCTTGGCAACCCTGGGTCACATTCTGTCATCAATTTTGTACTCAGTGTTACCACTGCTAGCTCATTTGGGCTAGGTTTAGCTCGTTTCTAGTCAATCTAGCCCTCTAGCCCCCCATTAACAAGGCTAACCCGATTTTTTAAATTTGGAAAATTTTTCATTTTGGTGAGATTGGGAATTCATCTATATATTAAAAATGTCAAATCGTCATCGAACACACCCGTATTTAAACGATGTTCTTTAGTAGTTGGAAATGTCAGTTGTCAAGTTGTCATAATTTGAATTTTTTTGACAATTGACACATTTATATGGTGTTGAACAAATTAAATGAGGTGCGATTTCCTGCAATTTCTTATTGTCTATCAATGTCGAGTCAACGGAAGCTGTATAGAAACAAAAAGCTTCAATTAATATTATTTTTTGGGTTCGTCAGTTTGTACTAGCCTGTAGAATCTAACCCGCTTTAACATTGATGTCTAACCCAGAAAAAAATATGGAGTGGCAACAAAATGGTAGGTACTCCTTGTACAGTTGTATTGGAAATTGTTCTATTTTGCCAGTTTATGAGTTTGTTTTAGTTTTGGAAGGTGAATGAAGTTGTATAATTTTGCTGTTATAATGGTTTTATAAATAAAAAAGTTGTATGTATCGATTATTTAATTATTGTAATATTACCTCGAAATCCTATATAAATTATTTTGCCTTTCAGGTGGTGTTATAATTTAATTTGATATGCCGTTACCCATATTTGAATACTCTTATTTTTGAATTTGAAAAATAAAGATTAACTGAAAGGGAATACCTGCTTTTGTGAGTCACTTTATGTTTGCAGATCCTACTGCAACGTACTCAAACGTACTACAACGAAACACCATATAGAAAATCAGCCTACTAACCTTACTATTCATAGAGTCGACCTTGGCTCTCAGCTCGTTTCTTTCCCGTTGACACGCATGAAGTTGGTTCTTCAGCTCTTCTTCGTGGTGCGACGCTATGGTGGTGTCGGTCGGCCAATGAGCTAATCTCAATTGAGATTCTAAACCGGATCTTTGCACTTCGTTGTTCGCCAGTTCGTTATTGAGTCTAGACACTTGATCTTGAAGAATTTGGTTATTCCTCCTCATTTCAGCGAGATTTTGTTGAGTGGCTTCAAACCTTTCGGTTATAACACGCCGTTCGTTTTCGCTGTTGGCCAATTGCTTTTGCAACTGGAAATACGAAAAAAGTATCAAAGATTTCGAAATTTAACGAATCATTGTACATTTTTATGCAAGACATTGTTGTTTTTTGGGATTAAATAGTTGAATCTTTACTGTACTATCTTTGAATTTACCTGTTTAAATCTTTCAGCGCTCGTTTGAGAAGCCGAAGTCGTTTCCATCAATGCTCTCTGTAAACTCTGTAGTTCAGATTTCAATTCAGACTCGCTAGCAGACGCCTTTTCCAGCGATAGAGTCATCTGATCGATGGTAGATTTCAGAGAAACGCATCTTTCTTCCAAGCTGGCAATGGTACGACTTTGTTTCTCACATTTTTCTTGTATTTTCTGCAACCACATAAGACTAGATCTAGATACATTTTATCAACAGAAACCACTTAGGAGGAATATGCGGCTTTTTAAAGATATGATCGACAATTGCAATAAACTACTTGTTTGAATTCAAACGCGATTGAAAATATTGAAAAACAAAGTACTCTAGAAGATAACATTGTACAAGATTGTTTATTTTTATCAGATTAATTTTGTTTGCAATTTTGGTTTTCAAAAAGATTGTTGTAGTGCGAGTTTCGGCTGCATACATTTCCAAAATTGAAAAAATATACAACAAAGGGTACTTTTTGTAACTATAAATGTTATGGAAATTGAGGAATTTCTGTATTACTTCCTATTAAAATTTAGTAAACGTAGTTGATATTACCTGTATGTTATTATCTTTTTCTTGTAACATCATCTGCAATCTTTGTAAATCACCTTCCGCTGACATTCGCTGAAGCTCAAGTTTGGTTGACCTGCTTTCAGTTCTACTGAGTTCTTCTTGTAGGTTACGCTTTTCAGATTCAAGTCGTTCAAGTGCCATTCTCATTTTTTCTATTTTGTCCTAAAATATGTTAAGTTGACTTAGGGAGTCTAAGCAGAGTTAGTTGTGAAACTTGCCTCGTATTGTTGTTTCTCTTCATTACCACTGCTCAATGTGAGTTCTAAGTTGACAACTTTTTCTCTCATTTGCTTGGCTTCCTCACTCTTTTTCTCGAGAGCTTGGGTCTGGAATAATGGTCTTTATTTTACTGCATTGTTCGGTTTTGTCCCTCAATCCAATTTTAAAAACCAGAAAAAATTCAAAAGTGTAACATTTCAAGACCGGAGATGTGTCGGACGGGGTCGCCGGACTCGCCGGACTCCTGATCAGTGGCAGAAATAAGTAAGGTAAAGAAAACTAAAACTCCTCAAAAGCCTCTGCAAAACATGCCACCGTGGACCAGCCTACTCCAGCTGAATGACCGCAGGGTGATATGCGGTCACGAACGATGCCCTTGGGAACTAGGCGAAACCTCATTGTAATCAGCCATTGTAATCAAGTGACCAACTCTTCCCTTGCTACTCGTGGGAACACACATGAATGAAACAAACACAAAAACAGAAACAACAAAAACAAAAATGAATCCCGAGGCTGGATAGAAGTGACCACTTCAATCTAAGGCGGTGGCTGGGGATGAACAGAAATGTCCACCCCAATCAGCCGCTTGAAGTGAGGCTGCATATAGCAGATCACCTCGTGATGTATTAAAAAGGCCAAGGCGTAAGTGCATTGGCGGCACCGAGGCCAAAAGGAGAAAAAGAGCGAAGAAGGCAGGAGTGGCAGCATCTATAAGTGCACCCTCCTCCTCTCCCACTCCACCTCCAACAGCAAGGGCACTTCCTGCGGCAGGCGCCAATAGCTCCGCCTAGAATAAAGGCAAGGAACCGGCTACCCCTGCCACCCTGAGATACCTCAAGGTTGCCAAAGAGAGTGTGTATTCGGCGAGTCTTGGCCTACACCTGCCAATATCAAGGAGATATCTCCTAGTGACCTGTCCACCTTCCTGGAAAGGACAGGATGGACGATGACCTAGGAGGACAACTCCTCGGGAGGATGTAGAATGGGTAACATGTGACCTAAGTGCTATGGGTCTACACTCACCCTCTCGACTCTACAGATACATAACCCAGAGTTTTCCCAAAGAGGTCATCTGAAAAATGCCCTCAAAGGAAACAGCAAATTTGAAATAGAACAGGCAACATGGCCCATGAAAGGGAATATCAAGAAATCCAAATAGGTCTATTGAATGGAAATACTTTTTTGCCCTTTATGAAGAATATTACAAACTGGACTGGGAGAATTCTGAGAGACTTAACGCCAACGAAAACCATCACAAAGAGTCAAAGCAGGTCAGCTAGAGGATGTTTAGCAACACCACGTGTATACCGCATCCATTATCGTTGTAGATCGGACCACACAATAATAATTTGTCCTTTGAATTTACAAAGTTGAGAATTCGGTAAAGTCTGGAATTTACGAAATCAAATGTAAGGATTGCGATGCAAAATGGTATGGACATACTAAAAGATATATTAAATAAGATATAAGGAACACGTAGCACACCTAAAATATGGAAGACCAGAAAAATCAGTAGTCGCCCATCATATTCATATCATAATTAGTTAGACAAGTTAACAACAACAGACATCTAGATTTCTACGAGTGGTGGACCAATACTTAATAGTATACTATATTATAGCTTGTTGAAATACCTGACTATTAGGTAAGGCCACATTGTAAACTCAATTTAAGACAATTAATACGCAGGTACCTAGCAGAGGTATCTATAGTTTGAATAAGGACAACATTGTATGTATAATTTAATCTTCCTCTAGAAAATGATCACTTGGTGATCGAAACACGTGTCGAGGTGTTGAGAATAACGGTGTTGGGGTAAAACTCCAATAATATTAATTCTATTTCTGCATTACAAACATTAATTTGCCAGTTTCTTACTTGTGACTGAACTTCAACATTTTTCTGGTTCAATTTCGCTTCCAAATTACTCTTCTCTTCCTGTAAAATCCTCAAGTTCTGCAAAACTTTACTAAGCTTATTGTCACCCTTATTTTGATTTTCCTGGGCCTCGTGAAGCTGCTTTTTGCTCGTTTGTACTTGTGTTTTGTAGTCGTCCTGGCGGAAAAAAAATCATGAGGGATTTATAACATACATGTTGAAATATTTTCTTACCCGTTCCCTTTCAATTTGTGCTACTTGCTGCATTAAATTTCTCACGCCTTTCCGGACAACTTCCGGATCTATATCTATAGATCCATCTCGACCGTCTTCATATGCTGGAATGGAAAAAGGGTTTGAAAAAATGAAAAGATTCAACACGGTATGAACCCAAACCACTTCCTTCCTTTTTATTGACATTCTTATAACCATGAAACAAATAACATTTTTGTAGGACGATTAGAATATCAGCAAAACTTTAAAATTTCGAACTTACTTCGAGCCGGACTCCATCTTCTTGAAGGACTCAGCAGCCTATAAGGCATCGTGACAGATCCATCTAGCTGAACTCCGGCAATTCGCCGAAGAGTTGAAACAACGCTGCTCAATTTTTGTTCTATATCCCTCTTTGAGGATTCCAATTGAGCCAGTTGGGTTTCTAGAGCTCTAAGCCTACCTTCCGCCCCTCCGAGTTTGGCCTGTCATAAAAATGTGACGGTTGATTTCAACAGGATAGTCTTGATAAAGGAAATTATGTAGTAGCTGTTTTTTTTGACATAAAAAAGGCTTTTGACCTTGTTAATAATAACATTCTTTAAATAAAATTATATTCAATGGGAATTAGAGGCAAGATAAATGATCTTTCAACTTAATAGTTCACTAAAAGAACTATTTGCCCTCGAATAAATGAAGTGACATAGTGAAATGAAATTGTGCACAATTTTCCCAGAAACAAGTTCCCTAACGCAAATAGGACTCAATTTATTCAAAATACACTGATCTTGTAATAGTAGTATATAACTCTCACAACTTGAATGTTGTGGACTCCTTATTGACAGGAGACGTAAAACAGACGATTTAGCAATCATACTTCTTTGCAGGTGTCATGAAGTCAGATCCTTGTAAATGCATGATGACCTAATGCTATGTATCAAAATACATGCGGTAACCAATCCTGACCATGACGTTCGAATCCAGGGTCAACTTAGAAGATCTCTATAAGATTTCCTGATCTTCATGAAATCGACAAATCTCCATTATTAAAGCTGAGTTCAATTCATGAGTTTTTCGAATTCACTTCAAAAAGTATTCAAATTGATGTTTCAAATGTTGGGTTTTAATTTTTAAAGGGATTTGTTTCTAATTTACATATTGGCAGTAGCGACTATATCAAGTTGAAATAAATTATACGTACCTAGATATTCTACTTCAAAGAGGAAAATTATCTATATGAATCAACAATTGAGGCGAAATATAAATTATAGTTCAATACGACCTCCATAAGCCACATAAACAACAGTTGTTTTGTTTTTTATTTATATAGAAGATTGGTTAGGTGTACAAAATGGCATATGTCACAGAATGTCTCTTAACTCAGAACATAAGTAAAGAGAACAGCACGAATCTGAAATATGTCATCTTTGTTGGTCTCATACAGGTAACAGATTCATTGTCCTTTATTAGCTATAACCGATGTTGCCAAGTGGTGAAATAGAAACGAACCCCTTTAGATGTTGAATGCATTATTTCATACTTCTTTTTTAAGTATTTAAATAGTTTTTTAAAGAAAAAGGTTACCTCTGCTTTAGGGATTTCAAATCATTTTATATTATATTAGACAATGGAAGTCCGAACTAATGAAATTCAGATTCTGGATCCTCTCGTTCAAGCCCTATTAGAGCGATACAAGTTTATAAAAAGTACAAAATTTTCCTTTGGAAATTTTTGACTCAGCTGTATGTTCTCGTTGCACTTAATGCAAATTCCTCTCACTTCACTACCACATGTCGACAATGGACATTGTCGAATGCCGAACAGTATAATCTAGCAATCCATCACGAGGAAAGTTAAACAATCGACAACGCAACAATACTGCATTCCCCTCGTCGTTTCAAAGTGGCTTGCTCAGCATTTGCTTTCATTTGTTGATAACGGAGAGCGTATCGTATGGTATATGTGTGTTCGCTGTATACGGCCGTTGTAAACAGAAACTGTAATTGTTTCGTGGCTGAAGGGTTGGATGCGAGTTTACTAGAACAAGGATGAAAAGTTGAGCCGTCGGCAGTTCTCGATTAGCTGACTAGCTATACTGATTCAAATTCATCAAATGAGGATAGGAAATCAAAACACCGTATTCAATTGTCATTTTGTGAGTTTGTCGAACGTTCCGGGAATCTCTATAAACTGATTTGCTGAGGGGTGGGGGAAGAAGTATTACAGTTGAGGTTATGGTAGGAAGATGTCCCCCTTGGATTAAAAATCGACGTCTTTTTGCATTTTTTTTTTCAGGACACATGTGTTTTGAAGATATTCGATCTGTTTCGTTTTCGGTGCCCCACTTTGTATATTTTATCATCAATTTTCCAACTCTGTATAATTTCTCTACGACACTACAAGAGACAGATCAAAGCAAAAACGTCAGTCATTAATGAGAATATAGTGCCTTCTATTTTGAAATTATAGTATAGCAAGATTATGAATTACTCAAATGCTCTGAACTTGTTCAACAAAATATAATTTTGTAATTAATGTAGTTACCACTTATAAATATCTTTTCCGCCGTTAATAAAAATAAGGTTGATGCAAATATTTGCAAATAAAAAAAAAATTTATCGATTCATTTATCTTTCCAATAAACGTCAGTTTCAGAAAATATGACAGAGGGTGGAGGAGTTAAGAAATTCTTAGTCCCAAACTCAAACATCAATAACCCCGCAATCGGAATACCTTTCGTATACTAAATATCCCTTTCGATTTGAAAAAAAGTTGATAGTGCATTCTCGGCGGCAAGTGATGTCACAATATTGGCTTTTTTGTCAAGAAGTATTGAAAACCCTTTTACAAAAATATTAAAAGTTTAAATTTAGGATAGTGTGGACCTCGTTTCGTTCGTCTACATATTTCGTATGCACAAATCGATGCGTGCAGAGATTCATTGATCGTACTCTATATGCGTTTCATTGTAATATGAAAAACTGTTCAATTAACACTCTTATCAACTCTGTACCTTATTAAAGGGTATCGTCTGGGACACTTAATTAGTTATAAGGAAATCCGGCAGTCCGGAGTAAGCTTCCGATGAAGCTTCTCCGAACGAACTGAAAAGGAGATTTAATTATCCAGTTTAAGTTAAATTTACTAACTGGCACGCAACGGAAATGAAACCGTTCTTTAACCCAAATTGCATTTAAATTACCGTTTTTCTGCTCCTTAAGACAGGACACCGACAAAAAGTATATGAGAGAAGTTCTCGATGAATAGTCTAGTAGTTTTTCGCAACTACAAAAAACGTAATATGATCCTTTAAGGGAACAACATTTTTTTTTCAATTTGTTACACAATCGCAATTTGAATACAGTCAAAAGTTAGTGCATCTTCAAAACACGTGTCGTGTTATTAAAAATAACGATTTGGTGTTGGGAAAAAACTCCAATAATAGTCATTACTACACCAAAGGTTCCAAACAGTTCATCTCAAGGTGATCAATTGGTGATCGAAACACGTGTCAAAGTGTTAAAATAACGGTTTGGTGATGGGGAAAAACTCCAGTAATATTTATGAATTTTTTTTTGTATTAGTATAAGTTTGAAAATGTCCGTATAGGACGAAACTGCAGGATTATGATTTCCTACCACGGCTGCATCCATCAATTTATTCATATATTTCTTGTAAATTTTAAGTTTTTCTCATTTTTTTCATGAGGTTTATTACCCTTTTCAAGCCAGCCAACCTGGATTTTGTTCCTGAGTCTGGATGTACTCTTAGAAAAAAAGCTTTGCAGGATTTCCATAGTCAAGAAAATGTCACAGGGATATTTCGAATTTGACTTTAAGTATTGGAATACCCCAGTGATAGTAATGAATCCATATTGGCTAATCAATTATTTTTAGTAACACACGAAAAATTTTTAGTTTTCTTCATTACTTGAAACCGTTAAGGGATTATTAATACCTACTGAGTCTGTGAAAAATGTTAGATTATGAAATGTTCAGTGTTACAAGTTCGGACTTTTATTGTGTTGTGTTATCACCAGATATGAAAATTATGGAAAATATGGACCTAAATATTCGGATGAGTTAATTGAAAAAAATAACACCAAAGATGAAAAAGGAATAAATAAATAATGGGTATGAAATTTAAAAATACGAGACCTTCTATTTGCCAAAGAAACAAATTATTGTGACCAGAAATAAAAATGAAAGATCAATGGGTTCAACAATAATCAAAACATAAACAACAATAATAAAAATTATATAATGAAAATTAAAAATGAAGAAAAAGAAAAAAAATAAAAAAAAGGTCTTGCTATGATTTCTTGAAACTTATAATTATCATTGTTATTTGTGCCCCACAACCTTGCCTAATAAAGGCAAATATTTTTTTTGGCATATTGAATGAAAAGATGTTTATCGTAGCTTCTGGTATCACGACAGTGAAAATGGCAAATAATGCATATACATAATAACGAAATAAAATTAGGGTACCTACAGTTATAAATTATCACACCACTATAAACTTGAAAAACACCTGTGCGGCGACAATTAGAAAATACTTTATTTCCTTGCAAAATGGCGGCGAACGCGTAAATCACGATGCGCGCCCATTCAGACAACCGCCGATTCCAGTGTAACACGTGAATTTACACAAAAAATATACCACATATCATAAATAAGTACAATACAAAATAAAAATTTACATAATTACACAAATATTCAATGGTATTTTTCCTTTTTTTTTTCTCTAAATTTCGGAATAAATACGGAAATTTATAGTAATTTCGTATATACACATAATTTTTTGTGTTCAATAATACAACACAAGAAATATTAGTGAATATAACATTATAAAATATGTAATGATTGTGTAATTTAAAATCTTTTTTTTTCAGTGTTGGTGTTCTCAAGAAAATCCTATGTTTTGTGGAGAGTATCTGACAATCAAATAACTGGACCATATTTTTTTCAAGAAACGGCTGAGGGTTACCGAGATTTTTTGGCTAATGATACTGGTGAGGTTTCAGATAATAATCAGACAAAAGTTATGGTACCAGCTTGATGGTGTACCAATACATAAAACGCCGTTGGAAGTTCTCAGTGAGGTTATTTGCAGCAGAAAGTTTATGAAGATAGACCGTTCACTGACGTTCGACACTTAGATAATACAATTAAAGTGTGCTGTTCAAATATAAAACCCCAATTTATAAGGATGGCCGTTTAAGACGAATGCAAAAGAACCGTCGTTTGACGTTTGAGACTGTTATCAGCAGCCATATTTCATTTTCAGTCATATTGTTACTTGAAAATCATAACAGTTAGGTACATTCAATTAGAAGAGTTTATAAGTTTTCACTTAATGAACACGGCGTTTTCTCAATTTAAAAAAAATGGCGAAATACTTCGCAAAACTCTGAAATTGTGTAGAGAAATTGCATTTTTAAACTTATTAATGGAAATAATATCAATTTTGGCAAGTAATGACTAACAACTAGTGGCGAGTGTTCATGTTATTTTTTATCTTATTCGAAGCACAAACCAACACCTACGACCAATTTCATGTATGTAAGTTCCATTTGTACAAGAATACTATATACCTACTTATAGAGTGAAGAACCATGTCAATTTGAATAAGTATTGATACCAATGAAGTTAAACAAAAAAACGCTCAGTATAAATAACAATTAGAACTTTTACGATCTAATGACAGTGATGAAGCATCCAGTATTTCATGTTTATACAATACACATTCATACCCATAAAGAAATTAACGCCCATATATACATACACGCTGTACACGGGAACATATAAACAGAACTGTCAAATGCAAACATTAAAGAATTAATTAACATATAACCACAAATGTAAAAATATTTTAAAAATTTCGAATTAGATTCCAAAAATGTTTTCAATTTGTAATAAAGATTTTCAAGATGTTTTTTATATGTTTCAACATATGTCTTTTGGGAGAATTACGAATTTCAATGATTTCATGAGGCTATTTTCAACATTTTTCAGACTAAATGAGCGATTGTTTGATTTGGCACTAAATTATTGATAGGTAGGTATTCCTTGTTTCATGCCCATGAGGCCATGAAACGAAATGTATTTTTCGAACAACTGTCAGTGCCTAAATATCGCCTTGCCTCGTATACCTATTAGGTACATACTATGACTGATAATATTCGCTTCTCCTTCATAACCGACATACAGCTTTAACTTTTACTTCTCAAAAAAATTTATTTGAAAAATGAAAACTCTCGACAAGTAGGTTGAATTTCCCCAGAATATTATGCCATATCGGAATTTAGTTAGAACATATCCATGGTAGGCAGCTAGAGCTTCCTGAATCTAAGTCCATTAATAAAAAAACATATGTTGGCCAACTTTAAGGGTAACATTATAAGTATGTAACTCTTCTGTAACTGGAAAAAGCCAACTCAAAATCATCAACCGAAATAACAGAGAGGCCTGAACAAAACGAATTACATCCCCTTTTAAATAAAACTTATCTGTCATAGAGACAAATGATTGTCAAATAAAAGGAAATGAAACTGATGGTGCAGAAAAAAAGGATAGGAAAGATAAGAAAATTCGCGAGAAACAAAAAGATGTGAGCACACAAATAAATCGGGTCATTACTTCAGACGTCTTTTAAACCGGAGCCTTTCTGGATAAAAGCAGAAAGTGTATTTCCTTCGATGTTAAAAAACCCCTTTGAATTCGTAGTGTCATCATTTGATGGGGAGTTGCGAAGATAGATACGATTTGGAAGGCTCGGCTTATGATTGTGAAAACTCACTGGAGCGCATAAATGCTCAAATGTAGAAAGGGGGCCTAAGTTTCACCAATCTAGGTCAAATATAACCTATAACTAATCCCCTTTTTTTCAAATATCATTTCTCATCTTCTGGCAGCTTGGATAGTGGTGTTACAATTGTCAATTCCCCAAAAACCACCCCACAGGTTGAATGTTTATAAACAATTACAAAAAAGATCACTCACCCATTATGAGCTTCATGTCTGAACGAGGACATTTTCGGAATACATTGCATTGAGCGAGGTTCACTTCACTCGTGACAATCACTGTGCTGCTGGAGGTAAACAACGGTTTAGAAAAAAATAGTTTTTGTTATTAAAAATTACCACCCAACACACATCTTCCATGCTGATTTTCAAACTGATTGACGCGCTTGCGCGACAAGTCAGCTGCAATGGATTTGGGATTATCGTTTGTGGAATTAGAAGATTGAAGGGTGCATTAATTTTTTTCAAAAAATGAAGTTATAGTGGAATAAACTGACTTTTTTCAGTGTTGTTTGAAATAAACATGAACATAAATTATTTTGAAAAATCACAATTAGAGAAAAGAAAACTGTCGATTCGTTTAGTTCAGCAATCTGTCACGAGATGGCAACATCAAGGCAATGGAATCGATTGGAAGGAAACAATTTTTAGTGTTAAATTATAGCGTTGCTGGAAGATAACTAATGGAGCACTATATTTTGGCAGAATCGAAATTCAAAATCCAAGTCATTCTCGAACATTATTCTTTCTCACACAATCAAATAAATACAACTTGGCAAATTGTATGTAGTACACTCTTATTTTTCTAATTAGATCTCAATAAACGGCAATTACCTGTTATTTTCTAAGCAGGAACTTCAGGATTTAGTTAATTTTGGCATGATATGACGGTTTTCCAATTTCTTTCAATTTCTTCAATACAGTTTACTATGTATTGTTTGAGATCAAACAATCAATCAATATGTAGGTAAGGAAAACTGTTTTTTATGTTTCAAAAGCGTTCAGAAAATACGTTTAGATGGCACTAGTATAAAAGAATTTCACATCTAACAAATAAATGAAAGAAATGATTGTTAAGCTCTCAACTCTTCATGAAGAAAGGATCAGAGGACACCTATATAGATAGAATTCAATCGACCCATGAGAATGAAATGTGTTAGCAAAGGGGCAAAGAGCACTAACATTGTTAAATGACAATGGAACTAACTAGATACAATAAATGACTACCATGAGAAGTGGGGGTATTTTTTATTTTTTCAAATAATTGATGACATTATCAGATATTTCAAACAATAAGAAAAGGTCTCTAAATTTTTTTCCTTCGAAGTATTCAAATTTGAAATTAAGCTACAATTTGACTTTGAATTCGAACTTTCCCTAAACGCTAGCGCCACCGCCACCTCTTTTATACTAAGAGCACTGAGAATTAATATGACAATGTTACAACTATAAATAACTATCAACAGTCCATACAACCGACCCTCGTAATGATTGATTATTGTCAATAATTAATTGAAATTTCTACAATAATATTAAAACAATCCTTAGAAAGAAACATATACTTCAAGTTTTCCCTCTCTCTGTAAAAATTGGAACTAACGGAAGTAATGATCTATTTGTCGTCCAGATACCGCCAGAGGTACTTTTTTTGGTGGGTTTGAAAATTGGGCATTTTAATTAATAAATATGAGAAAAAGTTTTCACTGCTTTATCGTGGAATCAAAGTATTTCCAAATAGAAAGATTTATTTTCAAATCTTTTCAATAAGACAGCTAGTTATGCTTACTATACCAACTTTCAAAATTCTTTCAAGTTTACCAGAAATGGTAGTCAAGATTAATATCTTGACTACCATACAGGTACAGTGGTATCTGATTATTATTCGCATTTTTTATCGTGCTTTCATCATTTTCTATATATCTACCATCAAAACTAAGTCACCTTATTCGGAAAACAATTTAAGTAGTAATATTTTTTTAAATTGATAAACTTCTTTAACGGATTTTTCTTCCTTCAATCAGTTCCTATATTCATGGTTTTGTTGTATTTTTTTTGTTACTTTCTATTGATTCTGACATCACCCACTATTTGTTATTAATTTTGTTTGTTTGAAAATTCCAAAAATTTTCCAATGGGGTCTTTGTCATCAGAAAGAGACCTTTTTGTATTAAGTCCATGACAATTAATTTAAAAATGAATATCCTTTTGTTGATTCAATAGATGTTCTTTTATAATGTGACAATATTGATTTGAAGGAAAACAAGTTTAAATAAAACAAAATCTACTTTCAGCAACTTTTAATTAAAATGAGTCAGTAATATGAACTATTTCTAAATAACTTTCTGGCAGTTGAATGAATAACAGTAAAAGGCAAAACTTATCACAAATTATATAAAAAAACACAATAGCTGCTTGAAGTAAAAATTTAAGGGGTAATTCGATGAATCAGATCAATCTAATACATTCACATATCAAATACCTTCAAGTTTTATTATATTTTCTCTTTAATACCACTGAGAATATAAGTTGAAGTCAAAATAACGGCTACTGTTTGAAAATTGTGTATTTGTTAACTGTGTCAATGTGAATTGTCTGGTCAAGAATGGAATTCAAAGAAATCACCTATAATCTTCTGTGTTAAAATTCATCAAAATCGATATAATTCAAGACATCTTAAGAACAGCTTTCATGTATTACTAAAAAAAAACAAAAAAGTAGAAATCAGATGTCTTACTTATTTAATTATACATCTCAAAATGCATAATCGTTGAGAAAAAGATTATCTCATTGTTCAGTCTTAAAAACTCGAAAAGGACCAGCAGCACATCAACAATTATCCAAATCCATTACATTCTCGCTGACCTCTTTGTCCACATCAATTTCCCCATCTGCTGCCATAAGGTTCACACTTTCGGTATTATTGTTCGAATTCTCATCGTCACTTGTCACATCGTCTGTTGGAATGAGCCTCATAGGGGGTTTCCACAGCACAAGAGCTGTGCACGGCTGTTGGATTCTGTTGAGCAGGCATTGGGGAAGGATGGGATCCGTCTTGAATTTTCTCATTTCCTGGCACATGTATAGACGTTTCGTGCGGCTCGACTCGGATTCTTTGGAAGAGGAAGATTCCGAATTTATGTGAAGGTTCGACATGTGTTCCACCATTTTTTCTTCGGTGATGTGTTGTTTGGAGGGCTGCAAACTGCAGAGAAAGATATTGACTAATGTGCATTGCTAATAATGAAAATAATTTTTTTTGATGGATGTATTTTTTGTAAAAAATAAAAATAAAATGTAACTATAATAATATTGCTTTGCAGCCATCAGAGACTAACACACTAAGCTGAAGAAAGTTTAGTAGACAAAAAAAAAGAATACTTTACAGAAACTCATAAAACTTTATAGGAACTTTTGTATGAAGCAAAAATTATATTTTGGCTGGTTTGAAATTAATATACATTAAAAATTCGACCAGATTTCCTTACATTTTATATGACTCTCAAAAAAAAACAATAATTTCATTCACTAAATCTTCTGTAATATAAACTAATGTGTCGCCAGCCAATAGTTGTATTTTACTTTTTTTTGTAATTTCACAAACGTCATTTAGGTACAGAATAAATAATAATGATTCCAAAACATACCCTCAGGAAACACCATGATCTGTTGAAATATTGTTTGAATTTTAAACTTCAGTTCTTGTTTTGAATTTTGTGACTTGTAATCAAGAATGTGCCCAGATTTTTGTTTTGGGGGGTCTCGATAAAAAAGAACTGCTAATTCAAATTTAAATAATTACCATTACATTAGCAAGGAAAAGCCCTCCACTGAAAAAACTGTACTAACATATTCGTTTTCAAAACTAAAAACCTCAAATTTCCAGTTCAGTGAATTCACAATACAAAATCAAGCCTTTTTATAGGCAAATTATGTTATAACATCATCAGTTGGGATGATGATATTTCTGTGAATTGCCATCAGGGTCAACCCAGTTAGCCTCTCTTGCCCACAAGAATTCTGTAGGTAGGTTTTTATGCGCCCAAGTGTGGAAAATATCTTTTCGGGGTGCATGTGGTTACTGATGGAGTTGACAAGATGTTCAACAACATATAAATGTTGGGATACAATTGCCTCTTGCACTCTCCGACAGCCTTAATGGCTCAAAAAGGTCGGTCTGAAGGGCTTTTGCCCTGTCACAATTTCCATAGTTGAAATTTGCCTTGTGCCTCGTCTAGTTCCACCAGGTCCTCATATATCACTAGGTCCTCTCTAGGGAATGGGATTTCCTTCTCGGATTAGACTGGTGGTATAAGAGTGTACATAGCAGCAATCACTTTCTTGTGGCCAACGCGATGCTTCTGTACTGATGTCAACTGTGAAAGCTTGATTTCTTCATTGACATCGGCAAATAAATTCTTTGCTTCCGTATCTGACAGTATCTTCCAATTTTTGATAATATTCTATAGTTTTGAATGTTATCATAACATTTTGATTAGCACCAATATTTTGTGAAAAATGGTTAAACAACTTGACTGGTGAAAAATGGTAACTATACTTTCTGAAAAATACGAATTGAATTATCAATTTTTTTTTGGTTCATTGAGCACCATGATTTTCTATATGGTCTTCATTTCCATTAATCATCATTTTTAAAGTTTACCAACTCAATTGTGGAAAATTTTAACAATCCTCAAATTCGTTTTAACAATATTCTTCTCTTTCTTTGTTTAGTTTCAATCACTACATTTTTAATAAACTTATAGATGATCCAATCTTCATTACTATTCGTAATTTCAGCTCTACATGATTTGTCTCAATAGATTTATGAATTTCATCAATCCACAATCGAGTTGATAATAATAGTTGTTTTAGGAAAATGTATCTATAAGGAACTATTTGAAGGAACCTGGCCTTTGCCTCGGGAAGTACCAAACTTCCCTGTGAAAAAAACCTCCACATACTATGCATGTATTTAATGGAGTTTCAATAGGATTTTGTTTATGAAGGAGCATGCCATTCAGTTCTGCATAACTTTTGTCGAGTCAAATTAGTTAGAAACTTGCCATATTCATAAATTGTGTCTATAAATAAAATTAATATTGGCTTTCTTAAACTCGCAAAATATACATATTCCAAACAAGGCATTTTCCACAAATACTTTTTTAGGTTTTTTAAGTAGTGAAGAATTAAACGTTTGTTTGAAGGTGATTGACAATGTTTCATGATGAATTTCTCTAGTTCGGACTTCCATTGTCTAATATATAAAATGATTTGAAATCCTTGAAACACCTATAAGAGAAGAATTAAAAATTAATAGTCGAAAATAAAAAATTATATTAAGCAAAAACCCTTAAATGAAATAACACTGAAATACAATACAGGTAAGAAAATTGAACAAAAAATTAAATAAAATAAAGTAATGAAAAAAGAAAATGAAATTAAAATAAGAAGTTTAGAGATTCCAAGCCACGTTAGTTCACTACGTTTCGATTGTTGGTATCTACAATCGTCTTCGGGTGATAACTGGACTGATTCCTCCAAGAGATGACTATTTATGGGTCTTCGAGTACTTTCACTTCACTTTCACTATCCCCGCTT